>CAUYRH010123736.1:0-17145 GCA_963574655.1 Perodicticus potto
CGCCTGTAGTCCCAGCTACTTGGGAGGCGGAGGCAGGAGACTCGCTTGAACCCAGGAATTGGAGGTTGCTGTGAGCTGTGATGCCACAGCACTCTATCCAGGGTGACAGCTTGAGGCTCTGTCTCAAAAAAAAAAAAAATCCAAGGGGAACAAATAGCATTTTTTTCCATTTATTTGGCAAAACGTGAAGGAGCTATGCCCTGTCCTGTGCAGAGCTTTTAAAGGAGAAGACATGGGGCCGTCTTACGCATCGCTGATGGCGGCGGGCATGGCCCCAAGTTTTTGAGGAAAGTTATCTAGAATTATTTTTTAAAGTAAAAATACTCATATCTTTAAAGTTTTAGAAGACCAGTCCACAGAACAGAGCCAAGGTCTCCCTCCATCACCCGGGCGGACGTGCAGAGGTGTGATTAGAGCTCTCTAAACCTTGAAATCCAGGGCTCAGAGCAACCCTCCCACCTCAGCCTCCCGAGGCCTCCAGGAGCATGCCACCACACCTGGCTCATTGTTTAAAAAAATTTTTTATAAGGATGTGATCTTTCTATGTTGCCCAGGCAGGTCTTGAATTCCTGGCCTCAAGCAATCCTCCCTCCTCAGCCTCTCAAAGTGCTGAGACTGCAGGCCACAGCGCCACTGCCAGCTACATTCCACAGAGGGTTGGGAAGTGAGCACAGTCTGGAGTTGGTCTGCCTCTCTGCCCTGGAGGTATTGCCCTTGTACATTAAGCGAGGAAAGTAAACTGCAGACTCACGTGTGAAGGACGATTTCATCTTAATAAACATTAACAACAAAAGCCCAATAAATGTGTGTCTGTCTGGTTTATGTATTTTTTTTTATTTTTGGATATACATATGTTAATTAGGTTTCCACTTTTTGCCTTCACAGAATTTAAAAGCCTTAAAATTTAACAACAATAACAATGTTTAAGATAAGGACTAGAAACAAAAACCACGTAAAGAGCAAACGAAGATAAATACATTCAGAAAAGAAAATAAACGATTACTGCATTGAAATATTAAGCAATATTAGTAATAATAATGCCAAGAAAGCAATATTCACATTGTCAAATAAGACATTATAGAGTAGTTTGATTCTGCGCCTCAGTATGAAGTGATCAGTTAACTTCTTATTTTTTTTTCCAAAGTCTCAAAAAATAGACAGCTAATATTATATAAATAAAAGTAAAGGAGAGTTTCAAAAAACAGATCATGACAAATCTTAATAGACAATAGAAAAAGAAGAAATATTTCAAAATCATTCTACTTGATCTGGATACACCTGATACTGAAATTGGAGAAAATAGATTGTTATAAAGGGAAATTACAAACATATTTCACTTATAAGTGAGGAAGTGCTATCCTAAATGGTTATGTATTTTTATTATGGGCATGGAGGAAGCTGGAAAGAGGCACATCAGTCTGTAAACACGGGTTCCCTTGAAGAGAACAACGCAGAAGGACAATGGCAAATTTAGGGGTATATATATCTAAGTTGTTTTATCATTAAAAAGATCATCTATTATTTTATAATTGTTAAAAATTCATAAAGAAGTAAATGATATTACCAACAAAAAGGGTGCAGCTGGAGCTTCTGCTCTTCGGTATGAATCCCTAATGCTTCCGAAATCTCTAAAGGGGCTTTCCATACGATGCCTCCAATTGATAAATTTTTAATTCTACTCCTCTGCTTTACAACAGTGCTATTAAGGGAGCTTGATTAATTAAAGAATTTAGGAAGTTTGGTGCACATGTAGACACACAGAGCCTGATTTGCAGGGCGACATTTTTCTGTGACAGTCTGTCTGAAGGTACCTGTGGAACAGCCATCCACCTTTTTCCACAGTCGCAAGAAAAGTGATTCTCTTTGCACCGATTAGCCACCAGGAAAATTCCCTTTGTTTCACTTATTTCCAGATTTATGTAGTCTGAATTAATATTTTAATAACCCTGTTCAAGGAAACCATTTGGAAACGTTTCTGGGAATGTTGCATTCTTTAAGGAGAAGTGCAGAGCGCACCCTTTTAAGGCACAGAGCGCTTTTCACAGGTAACGTATTCCTCTTAATCAGGTATAAAGGGGCAGATCTGATGTGCAGGGTGGAGACAGAGCTCTGCCTTAGCAGGTGCAGGCACCCCACCCAGCAGACCTCACAGCACTTTCACAGAGCGGCGTATAAAACATGACAAGCACATTCTCTATTGTATAATGTGTCAAACTCCCAGCCCCAGCAAATCCAGTATTAATTGAAAACATTTGCCATAGCAACATCGATTTACAAAGGGCATATGATGTTTCTGAGAGATTAGAGTGTTTCCTTCCATAGATTTCAGAAGCATTCACAGTTAACCTTTAACAACCTTACTTAATACACACACACACATATATTGGCAAAAGCTTGACTTAAATATTCTTAAATGTTATAATTTGGAAATAGAATCCAAAGCAAAACAATAAAATTGTAACAAAAACTGACATCAAATTAAGTAGAAAAATACCATTAAAACACTTTAGCTTTCACAGTTTATGGGAATAAAAACTATTTTGAGTGGTAAGCTATACTGAATTATGGCTGAATCATTTGCTTCCAAGTGAATGATCATTTTGATAAGACAACTGCACATTCTCTGTTGGCCTCACTATTTCTACACTTGATGTCAACAGTTATAATATTCAGCTTCTCCATTAATGTATTTTTCATCAATGTCGTGACAGTGTTCGCAGATATATGACTCTGGCGTTTTCATCCCCGTGACTCAGACTCGCCCGCAGACACTGCAGGTGTGAGAGAGGAGAGGTCGGTAGGCTGAGTAAGCACGAGCGTTAAAGAGGCGCCTGCAGTGGGGTCAGATGAGTTTAGAAGTTAAAAAATCGCCTCTGAATTGTTTCTCTGCTGTCATAACCACTCCATAATGCAAAATGGAGGAATTTGTGCTCAGGGGTGAGGAAATTATGTTCCTGCCCTAATAGCGTATAGTTGAGAGCAAAAAATTTATCTTACTAGACATGAATTCTTTGACTCTGCCAGAGGTAAATACTGTTCTATCTTCCTCCTATCATTTATCTAATCAGCACACCAAGCTTGGATCTTGAAGCCCACAGCAGTTGGGTATAAGGGGACTTCCAGTCCTTTAATCAATTATGACAGGAGTCACTTCAAATAAATGAGGTATTTCGTATAGTTACTGCCCACAGAATGTCGCTTTTCACTTTGGTTTGTGGCAGCCTGTAAACCTTCTGCATTAGCCAAGGAGATTTGAAGCACCAGTGAAGCAAATAAAAGCCAAATTTAGCACTGTTTAATACCTTGTTATCTGCCGCTGCTGGAAGACCCCACATTTACTGGAAGGTCGAGTATCATTTATTTCCCCCACTTCCCGCTTTCTTTAACCATGTATTCCCCAACATTCAAAAATGTCAACCATCCAAAAAGGTTGAATTTAATATATGAATATTAGAATATATTAATCTAAGATAGTCTCCTTGCATTTGTAAAAAATAAACCCTCCATCACACATCTATCAGTCAAGAGCTGTACGGAGAACGGAGATTAACAGACTGTGCCTCACTGCCCATTGACACTTGATATGAAGGAGAACGTTAATTAAATTAAGAATGATCCTGTCTATTCATTGCAGAAGTCAGTTCCAGAAATTGAGAATGAGATTTTTCTGAGATAAAGTTACACCTTCTGGCAAAAACCAAAGATATTATAATATATATATATATATTATTTTAATAGAATTAATTCAATCATGTATAACATTTTTAGTAGCTTTACCGGAGTATTGAAATGTGCACAAATTTGAAATGATTTTCTAACTTTTCTTTTTCTCAATATCACTCTGCCAGGCCATTTCCCCTCACAGTCATTCATCAAACAATCTACGACACCACTGTTCTTTGCATTAATTTTTCTATATTTAAGCGTCAGTCAACATAATATTATAGACTGTGTTTCCTTTTCCGTATGAAGCCATCTGATTCTCTCAGACTGACCTTCTCTGAGGGCCATAAAAATTTATATCACTCTTAGGGACCTATTGTGCAGTCATTTATGAGTGATTAATTTTTATGTTTTAAATCTCACACTGAAGGGTCTGGAACGAGTGACTGCCTCGTATTCATCTTCATGAGTAATTTTGTCAGTGTTTGCTCATACCGAGTGAACAAACATTATAATCTGTATTTGAGAGCAGCCAGCTTCTGCCTCTCCAGGAGGAAAGAATATGGACTGCTCGTCCAGTATTTTGCATAATTTCTTGTACATGAAAGGCCTTCAGTATTCGTTGATTAATAGATCTTCCTTGAATCCATACTTCGCTGTTTCTTCTGCTCTTGAAGGTAGGAAGGCAAGTTGGCCGATGACCCATGTGGTGTAGTGAGATTGTCTGGAGAGGCTGTATCTCCAACGCCTTGCACGGTGCCTGACGCTTAGTCGGCATTAATAAATACTTGTTAGGTGTTGACATTTATGGATTGTCGCTGTGGTTTGCATGTGGTTCGTCCTCACCAAAACTCATGTTGAAAATGGACTCTGCTGTGGCGGTGTTGGGCGGTGGGGCCTGGTGGGAGGAGTTTGGGTCTATTCTCAGGAATAGATTAAAGCCCTCCTCCCCTGGGAGTGAGAGTGGGTGGTTAAAATGGGTCTGCCTATTCTGCTTATTAAACCTTTGTCGGAGGCGTAACCTGCAAATATTTTCTCCCAGTCTGAGGGCTGTCTGCAGATAATGCCATGAAGGCTATGTTAACCAGTTTGATGAAAATATTTCAGATTGTATATGAAGCCAGCACTTTGTTCCCCACGATTGCACTAATGTACGCAGCTATGATTTAATTAAAAAAAAAAAACATCTGCCTTCTTCCGTTTCTCCTTCTTGCTTTTTCCCTGGCCACGCGATGATCTCTTTGCACAAACCCTCGCCCTCCTGCTCTGTGGCATAAACTAACGGGGCCTGACCAAATGCAGCTGTCTGACGTGGAACTTCCCGGCCGGCAGAATCGTCAGCCAAATAAACTTGTTTTCTTTATAAGTCGCCCATGCCCAGGTGTTGTGTTACAACAACACAAGGTGGACTCAGACAGCTTTGACAGTTGTGTCCTTTGGTTAAGGCACAGCGCACATTAGCAAATACAGATTGATCGGCCAGCTGGACTTCAAAGGGATTTATAGGTTAGTACCATATCATCTTTTTTGGTTAAAATGGTTGGAACCACACGAGACTGTGGACCTCCATAGGTCTAAGTTACAGGCGTCTATAATTGCTCGCATTTCCTCCTTTGAAGTGTCACCTGCGTTTGTCCTTCCCTCGGTGTTCCAGCCACACTGGATCCTTTCATTCCTTGGGCTGTCCACTCCCTCTCGGGAGTCCCTGCCCTGCTGGGTCTCTCGGAGATGGCTCTTCCCTCGCTGTTTAACCTGGTCCGGACCTTCCTGTCCACCGACTGTCAGCCTGGGCATCCCTGTCTCAGAGAGGCTGCCCCTGACCACCCCCTGTTCTCACCTGTGCCCCCTCCCCAGCACCCCACACCTCTCCCTTCAGGGTCAGGGTATGTCTGTTAATGTTTTTATTCAGTTCACGCCTCTTTCCTCAGCCCACTGCAGACAGCTCAGACCCCAAGCACGTCTGGCTTTGTTCATCCCTGAACCCCACCTAGTCCGGAGCCTGGTGGAGCAGACTCAGGGTCTGTCTGTGGGGTGGGCAGCTGTTGGGGGGAGGCCTGGCTGAGTAGGCGGGTCCCTGCTGCTCCCCGGGAGACACGCTCGCTGCACTGCAGCTCCCACGTCTGTTTCCAGCTCCTCTTGGGCCTCCTGCTGCATCTTGGTGGCTCCCCCTCACTCCATCCGCATGTTCCCGAGCAAGCCCTGCACCCAGGTTTCATGCCCCACACCCTTCCTGCTCCCTGGACTAACACCCCTTCTAAACAGGTCTGTTAATAAACTCCAATTTAGATCCAATTAGAATTCTGAAAACTGAATTCCCTTCATCTTCCCGGGTCTTTCATTGTCCGGCTGTACCCCACTCCCTTTCTCAGAACCCCTGAAACCTTCCCCCGTGGCTAAGTGTTGGTTTGTGTTCATTGGTATCTAGTGTGGCTCACATGGTGAATATTGTTATGTCTCTTTTAAGAATCTTAAGGATTCAGGGGCAGCGCCTGTGCCTCAGTGAGTAGGGCGCCGGCCCCATATACCAAGGGTGGCGGGTTCAAACCCGGCCCTGGCCAAACTGCAACAAAAAATAGCCGGGCATCGTGGTGGGCGCCTGTGGTCCCAGCTACTCAGGAGGCTGAGACAAGAGAATCGCCTAAGCCCAGGAGTTGGAGGTTGCTGTGAGCTGTGATGCCACGGCACTCTTCCAAGGGTGATAAAGTGAGATTCTGTCTCTAAAAAGAAAACAAAAAACAAAACAAAACAAACAAACAAAAAGAATCTTAAGGGTTCCTTTCCTCCTTATCCTTGTAATGTATTTATAAAGAAACCGGGGTGTCTGTCCTGTGGCGTACCCCACATTGCAGATTTTGCTGATCATGTCACTAGATTTTTTACATGTCCCACTGTTCTTAGTGTTTCCTGTGCTGGAACTTCTTGGAGGCCTGATCAGTTTTAGGTTCTTGTAATGTTAATAATGCTACTTATTAATTAGAAATTATGAGATTGGTTAATACATTATAAAGTTTCCCATCAGCTTTTCACCTGTTGGTTTTCACAGGGATGATGAACGAGCATCATTGCTGGGCTAATTAGAAGTTGCAGGTGATAAGATTTTAATTCTGTCACTCCTTCATCTCGTCAGTGGAAACACTTATATACAAAGACACTTTCCCTCATAAACTATTGGATCGCCCTTAAATACAGTTTATATTGTCTATACTATTTATGTTCTATAACTGCTGGACACGAAAGGTCAAGTTTTCTTATAACACCTGCTGAAGGCCATTGACTTTAGAAACTTAGTTATATATGATAATTTAGGGTTGTTAAGTTTTATTGTACTTCTTGTGCTGTGTGCCTGCATGTATGTGTGTATGTAAGCTTGAGAAAACCTAAGAAAATAAAGCTGAGTTTAAAACATTGAATTTACTTTTTGACTTGAGTATTAGAGATTTTTCAAGCTGGCCTTAGGAAGGATACCGGGCAGGGAAGTGCAGCATCTGTGTTCACAATGTAAAGTGAACTGACAGCAGGTGGAAACCTGTCTGGAAAATGGGCATTTGCAATTTCTACAGCTATTTAGTTCTTTATAATAACTCCATTCACTGTGTGACCAGTATCCTCCCCAGGCATTTAGAAGACAACCTTTATAGAGCAGTTCCTTTTCTTAAATTATTAATATTGTCTTTGAATGGAATTTGGAAAATTACAGTGGGATAAATCTGGTTTGGTAGCCTTTATAAAAGTATAAATAAAATGCTTAAAGGAAAAAATGACTCAATGTTCTGGAACTATTTTTGTAGGAACAGGCCGTTTATGAAAGGTTATTAATCATGTACCACAACCAAATCCAACAGGCTAATTCACTGCGTACCCAGTTCCTATGCCAGGTGGTCTTTGGGAATTTAAGGAAGAATAAATCAAAGTTTCAGCCTTTAAAACACAATTCAATAGCAGGAAACAGACTAGTGAAAAAAGAGCTTTCTTGTAACTCCGGTGCTGAAATAGAAATGTCTATGACGTGCCAAGGAAGACTGAAGAGCATTCCTACCAATGTTTTTATATTTGATTTTATAGTTCCTCTTAAAAGTCGAAGACTAAGGATGCAAATCTATTGAGATGTTTCCTTCATGAATTGGAAGTCTAAGGAAATCGAACAGATCAGGGGGTCCCTACAACACAGGTGGGAGAAGCAGAATGACTTTGCCCTTCATCACTGTAGGTAAAGATAGGACTCTGTTACCAAGCATCAGTACCCTATGCCTGCTGTGTCTTTTCCGGGGAAGACAAAAGGTGCCATTTTTAGAAGCACGGTTGCCTTGCCTTCACTTAGAACTGAGTTGGCTTTCATTTTTTGTTGTTGCAGTTTTTGGCCGGGGCTGGGTTTGAACCCACGGGTATATGGGGCCCGTGCCCTACTCCTTTGAGCCACAGGTGCTGCCCAGAACTGAGTTGGCTTTCCATCTCTTATTTCCTGCAAGAGCATCAGGCTTGCTGAACAGGGAATCCATTCTTGTGTTCTTATATTGTAGTATATCTTGGCAGCTAGATAGAGATGCAGTGCAGAATGTCTAAGTGAGTATTTATTTAGTTAACATTGTTAACTTATTGGGTGAGAAGACCAGAGTCTCAAAAATCCTGTCTCAGTAGGACACTGAGATGGGCCTCGTTACCCAGGATCACCTCTGCTACTCAGAATGCTGTCAGGGTCTCGTCTGCTCCATGGGTGCCTCCTGCTCTTCTTTCTTGCCTGTGGGAACTCCATGTTTGTTCCATTCCTGGCCTTCTGTAGTCCAGAAAGTGGACCCCAGTTAGTCTAAGTCAATTATGGTCCTTCCTTTTCCCTTGCTAATGCTTCGTCTGGAGATGGGCATGTGAGAT
Organism: Perodicticus potto; assembly: GCA_963574655.1. NCBI lineage: Eukaryota > Metazoa > Chordata > Mammalia > Primates > Lorisidae > Perodicticus > Perodicticus potto. Next base: position 8,530 of record CAUYRH010123736.1, read on the forward strand.
TATTCTGACCATTCGATGTGAGGGGAAATCTATTGGAGCTGAAGTGCTTGTGGGAAGATTTCATTCTTGAAGAGAACCTTCAGGAAGAGACTTTTCCTCTTTGAGCTTTGGGAATTGTGTTGTGAGGACGTGGTGCTGCGAGCTGCTGCAGCCCTCTTGTGACTGTGAGGTGAAAGGCAGTGGGCTGACTGGAAATAGCTGTGGATGGAAATAGCCGATTCCTTGATGACATTGTTGAGTTCCTGGATGAAATAATCATTGTTGCATCTCTTTTACCTCTGGACTCCTTGTTACGTGAGGGCCTCTGTCTCTGCTGGCCGAAGTCATTTTGAGCTGGGCTTCTGCGGTTTGCTACAGAACGCATTCTTAGTGCTTCCAGACATGTTTCTAGAGGCCGTGCTGGTAACTGCGATGCCACGTTCTTGACGCAGAGTGGTTTCTGTGACGTGTCCTGATGAGTGTGTGCTCAGTACCATCTGTGGAGAAAACAGCTGTTTCTGATAAACACTTTCCACAGCCCTAATTATGCACTGCCATTTTGCTTCTTTTTCACAATCATTGCACCAATTTTAAGTGTCATCTACAGTGAAATAAAAATTTTACCATCTTTGCAGTTGAACATTCTGCTAATAGTTGCCACAAGAACATATTGAGCTTTATGCTACTATTTGTATATTTTATATCTTCTCTTCCACAGAAAACTGTAAGGCAGAGTTAAACCAGGCTGATCCCAGTTACCAGTGAATCACCAAGGGCAGCCGTGCAAGTGACACATTGATACATTCATTTACAACTTTCCCTTTGCTTCTGTGGGTGCCAGAATCTCACAGTTTATATATCGTCCTTCGCACATGCTAAGAAAATATATGTATTACTTTTAAAAACTGGTCCAATTTAGCTTCTTAAGCTCATGACCTCTGGGTAGCAAGTAAAGAAAGTCTTAAAGGTATCAATTAAAGAAACTCTCTTCTGATTGAAGACAATCAGCTTAACTTTGTATTAAGCTATTCTCAGCCATCCTTCCTTTTTTATTTCTCAGTGTGGTATTTAGCTGTATCGAAAAGGTGGTCTCCGGTGAATGGCCTTGGGCGGTGGAAGAAGTCTTAAATGAATGGGGTCCCCTGACCCCGATTCCGTAGCACCTTCAGGACTGGTGACGCTTCCTTCTGTTCACAAGGGTTTTCTATGTCACATTCTCGTCCTTTGCTAGCTGACCTTCTGCTCTGCTGTCTTCCTTGGGTCCACATATGATTTATTTGAGGGAGAAATGTGAATATTACAAGTTCATATTTTGACAATATTAGTCTTCTTACAAATAATGTAATGCCTGACCCCAAACCTTGCCTAGAATGGTAACAGTTATACAAATGTGTTAGAGTCTATTAGATTGTTATTGAAAGTTGCCTATTTAAATCTTCCAATATTTGTTCTTTTCTTACTCTTTTATGTGAAAAATGTCCGTTTTTGTAGCTTATCACCTTATTAGTTCTTAATGCATTATAAGAAATTAAAATCAGTGTGTGGTCAGGGCTTTATGTTGAAACACCACTAATCTGGGAGACAGGAATAGATTTCTGGATTGAAAATCAACCAAAACCCATTGAGATTCCCTACTTGGTGGAAGTGTACTCCACTGCAGCTTATGTAATACTAGAATTGCTTCAAATAATTTTCCTCGCATTGTTTTATTTTGAAATTGAGGATTTTTTTTTTTTTTTTTTAGTTAACCTATTGACCTATTCTTTTCCTCAAGTCTTCTGAATCTCTATTGGGTTTTATTGCTGTTGTTCTTGTGCATTTTTTCATTTTTCTTTTCACAGCTATCCTTTCCTTCCAATTTCCCACGTTGCCCTAGACCCTGTGGGCGTCTCTGAAGGAGTCCCCTTTGTGGGGACTGCAGTGTCCCATTGTGTAGGCGCCGACTCGCTGTGGCCAGTCTAAATGACAGTGCTACAGCGAGTAGGGTAAATGCCATGGACAGGGCTGTGCTGGTGCTTTACCTGGCCTGGAGAACAACCTGAATCATGAGCAGAGAGGACCCATGGTCAGTCTTTCTAGGAGGAGCCCCGTTATTTAAAATAAATTAGGGATACTAACAAAAAAACAGACATTCAAATATTAACATTGTATTAGAGCCACGCCTGGGAGAACTCTGCTAACTTATGGTTGTGCAACATTATTAACTATTCCCCCCTCCTCCTTAATACATTTTATTCCTTTGGCTCCCATGACATAAGACCCCCCTGGTTTTTCTCTGGATTCCTGGGTTGTTCCTGGCTAGCCCCTCACAGCCCTACCAGTTTTCTTTTCCTCTTTTCTTTTGCTCTGACTAAGCAGCTTCCTCTTATATCCATTGTCCAATTACTGCCCAATTTTTTTTTTTAAAAGAATCTCACCGTGTCACCCCTAGTAGAGTGCTATGGCATCACAGCTCACAGCAACCTCAAACCCTTGGGCTCAAGCGATTCTCTTGCTTCAGCCTCCCAAGTAGCTGGTACTACAGGAGCCTACCACAATGCCTGGTTATTATTAGAGAGGACATCTCGCTCTGGCTCAGGCTGGTCTCGAACCTGTGAGCTCAGGCAATCCACCCACCTCGGCCTCCCAAGTGCTGGGATCACAGGCATGAGCCACCGCACCCGGCCTACCACCCAATTTTTGTGCTGCATAAACTTACATCTTTCAGCCAGACTTTACCTCTGAACTCCAGATCTTTGATGCAACTGCTCTTTTGATATTTACATGTGGATTTTTCCAATTCAGCGTGTCCAGTTCTGGGTTTATTATCTTCTTCAAACCTAGTGGTTGTCTAATGTTGTGTGACTTCATGGTACCTGACACGTTCCATCATGCAAGCCAAAACCTCGGCATCAGTCCTGACTCTGCCTCCTTACTTCCCACTCAAATCCATTCCCAAGTCGTGTTTGTTTCACCTTTAAATGTCTCCAGAATGTGTCCCCCCCACCCCCGTCACTGCCATTATCTAGTTAGTTTCAAGCTGCTATCTTCATTTTTCTGAATACCCCCTTGTCATTTTCACTCGACTCATTTGACTAATTCTGGGTCCTATGTCAGTTTCCTACAAGAAAAAATGCAATGGCTTTTCATTGCTGTCAAGAAAAACAAGCAAAAAATAACTGGAGTTCTGTACCTGGACTGCAAGGTCCTTCCTTGGGTGCCACGTTTACATTTCCAGTTCAACTTAAAGCTCCTCCGTCTGTGGGTACTGACTTTTGTTTTCTCTGTCTCACCAAAGTCTCTCCAATCCCAGGGCCTTTGGAAGTATTTTTTCCTCTGCTGAAACATTGCCATCCCCTTCACTGTTGGAGCAACTTGTGCTTCTCCCATGTAGAAATTAAAACAGTAAAAAGCTAACATTTATTTCTCTATTGAAACCAGTAGTCCTTAAGTTCTGTGAAGGAAAGACCATATTAACTTTTGCTCTCAGTTTTATGAACGTATCAGTGTCTGGTCCCTGGGACTTGCTCGGCTTGTTAAATGAACGAATGGATGGGTGGAAAGATGGATTCTGTACAGGCATTCAGAGAGATTTAAATGTAGGCAAATCTGTACACAGTAGAACAAAGCCAGAAAGAACAGAAATTGAGAAGACCACCTTGCTTCCTGCTGGTTTATGTTGAACTTGAAGGAAATAGAGTGAGCTCCTTTGGAAAGTGGGTGGGAGGGCCGGTCCGTCCAGCGTGTGTCTCCTTGGTGCTGGGCTGTCTCAGCATCCAACATAAGCCACTCACCATAGAAATGTGGTGTTTGGGGTAGTGACTGTGGACGCTTTCCTGGTCTGAAGCATCCTCAAACGTATTTGATAATACAGTCGGTTTCCAGTCACTCGTGCTACAGGACAGGAACCTGGGTGTGAATGGTTAATGGTGTGGACAGCACAGCAAGAATATGTTGTAAACACTTCAGAACATTTTGTAATGGATATTTTGTAAATAAAGGTACATCTAGCCACAATTTCCCATTTTTCCATATATGTGGTTTGGGGGACACCCTATAAATTAAAAATGAAAATGGAATTCTGGAATGAATTGACTGAGGGTATGATTCCTAGGAAGAGGTGAAGCTGTATAAAGCCTGAGGGAGGCGGCACTTGTGACACGGGCCTGAGTCCAGCCTTTTTTTTCTTTTCTTTTTTTTTGAGACAGAGCCTCAAGTTGTCACCCTGGGTAGAGTGCCATGGCATCACAGCTCACAGCAACCTCCAACTCCTGGGCTCAAGCGAGTCTCCTGCCTCTGCCTCCCAAGCAGCTGGGACTACAGGCACCCGCTACAACGCCTGGCTATTTTTTGGTTGCAGCCGTCATTGTTGTTTGGCGGGTCAGGGCTGGATTGGAACCCGCCAGCTCAGGTGTACGTGGCTGGCGCCTTAGCCACTTGAGCCACAGGCGCTGAGTCCAGCCTTTCTTAAACTGTGAGTTTACTGAAGTATGTGCAAAATTCAACCAATATTTACAGAGCTCCTGGATAGGTATTCAATATTATCGTGATTCTGAGGAGGCTAGACAGGCGCTATTACAAGAAGATCATATTCTAGAGTGGGACAAATGTCCAAAGAGTTGGCAGGGATGGAGTTAGCGTCCTGGTGAGGACAGAAGCGAAGCATTTGGAGAACCATTAGGGAGGTGAGTGTTTTAACATAAAATCTTTACTATGACTGTTTCCCCCTCAGGCTAAGATGTACAAATAGACAATATCTAAAAAAACATATATGGCAAGGGAAAGATAACAGGGAAAGGAGCGTGAGAGGAGGCCACATACAAAGGTAGGGGTTTACGGAATATTATCTGTTTTAAATTAAAGTGGCTTAAATTGTAGTGTCAGAGAGGTAGGTTTTCTAAACCTGAGTATTTTTTGCTCCAGAACAATCTTCAATGCGTGCTGTACTCTAGCTTCTGTTAATGCTGGGATGAGGTGGAGAGGACAAAGACCACTCAGCCACCGTGTAAGGGTGTTAGCATGCACGAAAGTCCTTGGGAGGCAGTGCGATTCTGTTACCCATTTGGATCAATTAAAGGAAACGTTGAAAAATAATTTTCCGTTTGCTTTCTTCCTCTCAAAATCAGAATTCTCGCCAAAGGCCTGGTCATTTTCTGTATTTTCCATCGTTAAACTGGCAGAACTACCAACAACCCTGAGATTTCCACAGTTCTATGAGTAATGTGTGAAAATGTAGGGCTTTCTGGTTCTTTAACAGTTTTCCTGGATTGGATTAAAATGTGCACTAACTGGGGTGAGTACTGAGGTGATGACCAGATTTCTGAGCAGCTGCCCTGAAGCACCAAGTCACAGTGGGCACTCTGCGATGCTCTGCCAAGTCTTATTATTGTATATTTAAGTCTTATCATTGTGTATATTTAAAGTATAGAACATGCTGTTTAATATGCACATACATAGTGAAATTATTACTGCAATTAAGCAAATGAACCTATCCATTACTTTCCACATTCATCTTGTGTGTGTGTGTTTACTTTTTGTTGTTCTGGTTATTTAACAAGGGATGACTGAGGACAAGTCACCAGAGTCGATGTGACGTGACGTAGTGTTTCTGCTTCTGGTCTGTTTGCAAATTGCAGATTGCTGCAGAAATAAGCGAAAAGAGCCATAGCCAAGTAAAACTGGGTCATGGCGTCTGTTGGGCCATATCCAAGTAAAACTGGGTCATGGTGTCTGTTGGTACACCTGTTTGGGTGACCACATTGAATAGTCTTTTTAAGAAAGGCAGCCCGAGAGGGTTCTGCACAGTGAAGGAATATTATCCAGCCAGGACCGAGTCTCAGTGCTCAGGCCTCAAATCTGAGTGGCAGCTTTGGTCTCCCCAAATAAAAATTACTGGGCATATGTAATGAACAGTTTTCATGTGTGATAATATACAGAGGGTTTTTTTTATCCTGTATTTATTTAAATGAGTAGTTGATTTTATTAGCTTCCTCTTCCCTGGAAACCACTGCCTCTGTGTCTCAAAATAAAGAATGCTTTTTTCTTAATAGTTTAAGCAAGGTTTAAAGGTGTTGCCTGCATGAGAAATTTAGCTACAACCGTATAGTAATAGAACATTATCGGAATTCTTTAGTAAGAAGAGGTTTCATCTTCATTTCTAGCACTCTCCTCTTTATCAGAACGGGCCTTTCTTGGATAGTTGCCAGCAGCAGTGGCACAGTCGTCAGCCGTTCCCGTCCCTCTCATTTCGCACTGGGCCGATGTGCCCAGCCAGAACCGGGCCCCATGGCTGTGTGACCCATGTTGTATTTCTCTTCTTGTGTGTCTCAACCTCATGTGAGCAGTTGGGATCCCACAGTCTCTGGGCACCCAGATCAGACACAATGTTCTTCCCACAGAGAGAAAAAGAGGATCTATGATGCTGATATATAAAAAATTTTGAAAGGTTGTGCTGGTCGTTTGGGCTGAATTATGGAAGCATCTTTTCTAGGACAGAGTGTTTGAATGAAAGAACTATTTTAACAGGCAATAAGGTGCTGTTTTGTGTCTTCAGAATGTGTTAGAGAAAAGCGCCAAGCCGAGTGATGTATATGTTTTCAAATAACTTTGCAGAAGCAAAATGGTGACAAAATTGAATAGCTGTAGCTGCAGTTCATTGCAGGCTGTCAAGATGCTTTCCTGAGACGTCCTCAGATACGACTATGTATTGAAAATTTAGGATGCTTGGACTAAAACTTCTTGTTACACTTTGTGTTTCTTTGATTCCTTTTCTTCTCCCATTAATCAAGCAAACAACTAAAATTGTGTCTAAGAACTGATGTTTTCTTTTCAAATATTAGTGAGGTTTGAAAAATAACCTGTTCATAGCTATTTCTCCCTAGTGTAAAAAGAACTGCTTTAGGGAACAGGGTACAAATTCCTTTTTTTTTTAACTGCAAGCAAGATACTTACTTCAGCTTCAGTTTTCCATGGGAAATAACTTTGATGAAAACTTCTAGAATAAAGGAAACTCGATAAATATTTTCTCTGTTATAAGGTATCGTATGTTAAGTACTGACAATGTATTTAAATCTTCTGTTTTTTATATTATACAATGACATAGGTTATGTTAAATATTATTCTGGGTTTTCATCATGTAAGAAAAAAGACACAACTGATTACATATTCATATCAGTGATGTAATTACTTTAAGAAATCTCCCATTGAAGTTTTCTTGAAGTTGTTGCCTCAGGAGGCCGGGCTTTACTGAAAAAGTTTGTTCCATAGTTTGCATGTTATTATTGTCTGAAAATTTTAAACTGATTGATGCTTGCAGTGTGGGAATTAAATTTAAAGTAGTCATCCATTTGAGGTGGCCTGCTACAGAAATTAACCTGTATTGATGAAATAGTGTTTTGTAACCACCTAAATAATCTTCCTTTTCCTGTGCTGTAATGAGCTTATAATAGGGTGGCAAAGGTCATTGTTCAACCCTATTCTTTAATAAATTACAACTCTTATAAAAGAAAAGAGTTATTCCTTTACTTATAAAAAGCTTTATATTTTATTTAGAATTTAGTCTTGTTAGAAAAACAGAGGCATGAAGATTTAAAGGTCTGGCTAGAATCATACTTTAACTAGATTAAAACTTGATGTCCAAAAAGTGGCAAGTAAGATACCAAATTATGTCTCTGATGGCCTTGAAAGCACAAATTGAAAGCTTTTAATCCTAACTCTGACTGACTACCTGAGTGGCCTCAGAGGCATGAATCAGCTTTCTGTGAATCAGGTTCCATTTCTGTGGAAAAAGGTGGACTGCCTGGTAGACCTACTAGCAATGTAATTCACTCAGAAGAAGAACCCCTCACTCTGTCGGCCAACCTGTGAGGGCAGGACTCGCCCCCCAACCATCTTTAAGATGAGGCTTCTCTAGTTGACACTCACGGGCTTATTTTCTCAGCTCTCAAAGTATTTCTAGAAAACAAGCCATGGTATCACACTATCCCAGAACAAAATCACCAATGCCATTTACAGTTGAAGAGAAAAGAATAAGTTACCTTCTACCATTCTCTGTTCTATTGAACTGTGGTCTTCAGAGCTCCAGCTAACGTCTAGTTATTGTTTATATATGTGTGTGTATGTCTATATACATTAGTGTATGTAATATGCACAGTGTGTTGTTAAATGTGCTCATTTTTAGGGAAAAAAAGTTTTACCTTCTTCTAACAGAACTATTCTTTATCTTGAAAAATGAGAAGTAAAGTCCTAAATCAGAGTATGATGATGATGGCAGAGTGTTGAGCCCTTGTCCCCCCAAGATAATTGTGCAGGATACAAGTGTCCGACAGAGGCTCGTTTGCTCTGCCCTCCCCTCCCCTCCCTTCCTCTGTTATAAGGTATCATATGTTAAGTACTGAGAATATATTTAAATCTTTTATTTTTTATATTACAGAATGACATAGGTTATGTTAAATATTGTTCCTTCTCTCCCCTCCCCACCTCTCCCCACCCCCCCCGCTTCTCCCCTTCTCTCCCCTCCCCTACTCTCCCCTCCCCACCCCTTCCCTTCCCTCCGCTCCTCCCCTCCCCTGCCCTCCCCTCCCCACCCCTCCCCATCTCTCCCATTCCTTCCCCTCCCCTACTCTCCCCTCCCCACCTCTCCCCTTCCCTTCTCTCCCC
>CAUYRH010123737.1:0-34449 GCA_963574655.1 Perodicticus potto
AGGAGACACCTGTGCCTTGGTGTCTCCTTCACTTTACACTTAGGACTAAATGTGGAACCCCCATTTCCTATTCCTAGGTCAATTTCTTGTGAATTTCCTAGGCCTCAATTCCATGAGTGGACTGTATCCATTCATTGATACACTCATTCACCTTGCCCCCGGCGGAAGGGATTGTATTCATTCATTTCCTGGCCAAGGAACCCATACACCTATATATACCCTGAGGCTAGATGAGGAGATGGGCAAAGACCGGGAGAGGAACAGAGAGAGCTTCTCTCTCCCCACTTGAAATCTCTCCCTCTACTAGGAGCTTTGATGTTTTCTGCATTCCTTTCTGTAAATCAATTCTGTCTTACCACGGAGGGGTGGGGGGAGGAAATAATGTAATGAAGAATAATAAAATACATGTATTTAAAAAATAAAAAATAAAAAAAATAAACAATACTCTAAACCTACTGAGAGGACAGAGGGAAGTGAATGCCCTCTCCTGCCTCTCCCACGCTCTTCCTAGCGTCTTTCTGCTTCTCTTTTACTTTTTGTTTTTTTTTACCCTGCTCCTCTCCCTCAGGCTCTGATGAGAAATTGCTGACTGTAGCTTTGAAGTTTAGTGCTGAGGACTGTAGATGTTTCTGTTCTAGGAAAATAAAATCTGTTGATTACTTTAAAAATATATATGTATACATATATATAGTTAAGTAGCTACTATATGTTATGAGCCATGTTCTAATAAAGCTTACTTTCTAAATAGAGAGAGCTAAGAAGAATAAAAAATAATAATTAAAAATCAATAAATAATTAAAACTACTCAAGTTACTATAGGATAATGTGATTCAGAGAACCACAATTTTGGAGGGAACTGCAGATTGGGACATGGAAAGAAGGGTTCTCTGAAGAGCAGACATTAACACAAAGCACTTACTTATAAGAACAAGGCTGTCACAAAACCACCAAGGTGGAATGAGTCCGATATACTCAAGAAAAAGTTGGGTGATAGGCGCAGAGATGGAGAGGGGAGAGTCACAGTCCAATACACAGGACTTTCTAAGTTGCAAAGTTTGGATGGTGGGCAAAGATTTTTAAGAAAGCAAATGATGTATCTGGAATTAGATTATGAACAGATCCCTCTGGCTGCTGTGTGGTGAATGAATTGTAGAGGGCAAGGGGAAACCTAGATAGCCTGGTTCGCAATTCTTTACTTTGGCCCAAGTAAAGAGAATGGACTCAGGGTGCCAGCAGCAGAGACAGAAAATAGAGACAAGATCTGGAGATTTCAGAGGAAACATCCACAGTCCTTAATGATGACTTTAATAGGGAGATAGAAATAAAGAGACAAATCAAGAACAAATCCTAGATCTTTTCTTTGGCAGTTAAGTGGGTGTGGTGCCATATTTAGGAAATGGAGAAACTCAAGGACAATCAAGTTTAGACAGGCAAAGTATGGCCGAGAGGGTATTATTGAGTTGCCTATGTAGATATATCATACTGGAAGACAATGACATGAATCTGGAGTTTGCACAAAGTTCAAAACAGGAGACATAAATGTGACACTAACTGGAAAATCAATGATGTTCTAGGGGGTGGGATTAGACGAGCATGTAGCTAGAAGGGGCCAGGGAAGAGTCCTCCAAGGGACAGCAGAGCAAGAAGGCACCAGGAAGAGTGAGAAGGGGAATCCATCAGCCTGAAGGAAAAGCAGAGTGTGCGATGAATGGGATGAGAAGGACAAAGTTCATGAAACAAGAAGTGGGCTTGGCCCCCGTAGCACAATGGTTATGGCGCCAGCCACATACACCGAGGCTGGTGGGTTTGAACCTGGCCTGGGCCAGCTGAACAATAATGACAACAACAACAACAAAATAGCTGGGTGTTTGTTGTGGTGGGTGCCTGTAGTCCCAGCTGCTTGGGAGGCTGAGGCAAGAGAATTACTTAAACCCAAGAGTTTGAGGTTGCTGTGAGCTGTGACACCACAGCCGTCTACCGAGGGTGACATAGTGAGACTGTGTCTCAAAAAAGAAAAAGAAATGAAAAACAGGAAATGATCCACTTTGAGAAGTGCTGCTGAGGGAAGAGGGAGAGAAATAAATGTTTCTGAGGTTTATATCAGAGGAGTGACCAGTCACAGGACCTGGTGACGGACAGGGTGTTGTGCACAGATCAAACATGCTCACTGGCTTCCCTTAGCCCTTCCCAGGCCACCCCAACCTATTTCTCAGCCTCCCTCATGCTTTCAGGCAAAATCCTCACAGAAACAAATTACTGTCAAACGTAACCCGTTCTCCTTTGCTACCCTCTTCAGGCCTCCAATTTCTCCCTTACACTGCCACTTTTTTACCCTGCTAACTTTTTAAACCAAAGCTAACTTCCTAAAACACAAGTTAAAGACCCCCTTCAGAAAAATTCAGCAGCCTTCCTTTGCTCAGGATTACACTAACCATTCCGTCTACCCCTCAAAGCTGTGCTTTAATGCATCTGACCCATTATGTTTTCCGATTGCCCCTCCAGGATTGTTCTTTTTTCTGGTGTTTCCACAGTACATTGCTTGGGTCTATAGTCACATCTTTTAAAATCCTTCCTTAGGGTACTTATGTTTCTGTGTTCTCTATTACATCACAAATACCCTGAGGGGAATTTCTAAAAATCTGGGCTGAAGCAAGAACAAACACAACTACCACCACCGTGAAACAATATCAGCAGCAAAAGTACGCAAAAATATGAGACTAAAAATAATCGTGAGTGTCTGAGAGCTTACTCTGTACCAGGCAGGATGCATAGTGCTTTAAATAGGTCACTTTATTTGATATTTCTCAGTTCTTTGGGGAAAGCACTACTATTGTTCCAATTTAATAGATGTAGAACCTCAGGCAGCTAAATCACATATCCACCATCAAATGCCTAGAGTGTATAGAGCAGGCATAGAACAGGATTTCAAGTTCATCTTCTCCCCAACTTTCTGTGGGCTTCCCCATTGTAGTACAGGGAAACAATCACTGCACTGACAACCAAAGAATCTCATTTCGGAAAGACAAGAGGCAGTTAACTTCATTATCATCAACGTCTGGGTAAGGGCTTCTTTTGCTTCCAATCAATCAAGAGTTGCGTGTTTAGCCTATGCTCTAGAGAGTAGGAGAATGGGGTCTCCACTTTTCCATGACCCACATACACCTTAATTACATCTGCTTATGAAGATGGTTCATTTAATTGCCAGCATCAACCCTGCATGTGTGCCCAGACCATGGTGAATGAGGCCGATAATAGGGGAGCCTGAAAGTAGAGAAGAAAATCAAAGCAACCATCAGACATTGGGGTTTATATCAGAGGAGTGACCAGTCACAGGACCTGGTGACCGACAGGGTGTTGTGCACAGAGAGAAGACTTAGGGATCCCTTACCTTAAGGACCCCTTGGAACAGTACAGTAGGAAAAAGTGCCAGGTTTTGCCAATTTCCTATTGCTCCATGAAAGGAGATTTCATTTCTAATTATGGGTGAGCTATTTTGGTCATAGTCTCCTACAGGGTCACTGCTTCCAATACTGCATTTATTAATTTGAGCAATATTTTGGAAAACAGTCGAGATTAAGACTGATGCTGCTATTTCAAACTATACTCTAAAGAGAGAAGTTGAAATAAGCAAGTCAGGACATCTTTGCTAAGTTGACAGGCAGTGAACTGTAGCAAAAGGAACTGAGCTCTGGGCCAAAATTAAATCTCATAAAACATCCTAGCCTTATAACCATTTCTATGGCTGTGAAACCTGATTCCGTTAGCACAAGGGTATTTAGTTTCTAAAGAAACTCTGAATTAGGATACCAGTTGGTGAAGAGCTATAAAAGTGTGTCTGTCTTTTGTAAAAGCAGTTAGATTTGTTTTTTCCTTTCCCAGTTCTGGGTCTTCAGCACCTCATACCCAGGTTACAATAGTCTTTGAATCAGCCTCTTTGATCATCTTTCCAAATCTACCCCCATTCTGTAAGCTAAGACCAATTGACTCTTTCTAAAATAGTATCACTCTCACCATGTCATAAACCAGTCTCCATGGCTAAAGAATCGACCGTGTCTCCCTACCACTGTCCACTGGGTAATTGCCACACAGTTCAACTCACCATTCAACTGACCCTACCCCATATACCACTTAAAAGTAAATCCTTTTAGTTCAGCTGATTCTGGATTTCTCCTCATCACAAAGATGTAGAGACTTAGCTTTCCCTCATACCTGCTCTTTCCCAATCCCGAATTTTTGTTTTTTAATGCATTGTATAAAAATCACCACCTGAATGAACTTCTTCCAGATAACTCCATATTCCTTTTTTGAAATATCTATTACTTCAAATGCCCATATTCAGAATACCTGCTTCTTCCACCCTTAAGTTATTGCCTTGTGCTGATTTGTTCATATACACGTATTTATTGTCTTCTCAGTTTAAATCATGTTTCCTGAGGAAATACATAAATTGTTTTCGTTTCGTATATGATTGCCTAACATCCTAACACAGTGTTAGACAAATAGCAGGTGTTTAATAAATATGTGTTGAAAGAAGTGAAAAATTTGCTATGTGCTAGAGCAGAAAGAGCACAGAATTAGGAGAATGTAAAGCAGGCTCTGGTTGTGACTGTAGCACCAACACATGGTGTGGTCTTCAGCAAATCCCTGAACTCCTCTGAGAGCAATTCTGCACATGTGTAAACTAAGAGCAATGCTAGTATCTTCCTACCTGTTATAAAGGTATGATGTGACAAATGAAGGAAGGGAAGGATGTAAAAACGTTACCTTTCCAACAAAGCCCTTTCTCTGCTTGTCTGTATTTCCACATACAGCATGAAAACCAGCAGTCTTCCAGTCTGCTGATATTTCTAAAGCAGATTTTTACACGGCTGACAGTGGGAACAAGCATGAAAAAAAGGCCTTAAAACAATATAAAAAGTGAGTTACAATATAGCCAAACAGAAGATTTTCATAGCAACTTTATTCATGTTAGCTCAAAACTAGAAATAAACCAAATATGTATTAGCAGGTTCATCAATAAGCATATGTGGGCATATTTATCCAAAAAAACACTACTCAGGAATAGAGAAAAAAGAAAAAGAATGAGCTAAGAGGAGCAAAACTTTAAAGTATCATGCTGAGCAAAGGAAGCCGGACCCAAGAGAGTATGCACTGTGTACTTACTTCCACATAGACAAAATTCCAGAGAAGGGCTTGTCCGGGTGTCAGACAAGCAGCTCAGTGATTGCCTGGTGCAAATGGGGATTGGTTGTAAAGAGGCAAAAAGAGACTCTTTGGAGCGACTAAAACATTTAATGTCTTGATTGTCACAATGCTATCTTTTTCAAAATTCATTTACATGTATTGTGTATTTTAAGTAGGTCATTTTCCTTGTACATAAATTTTACCTTAATAAAGTTTTTTGAGAACAAACTGCCTTTGAAATCAGTGTGTAACTTCCTTATAATTCCTGCAGAAAAATAAAGGTTGACAGGGGTATCATATATGGCCTGATTTTACAACTGGGAGAAAGAACAGAACTGCTTCCACTTTGAACACAGAGAATATCAACCAATAAGGTTTCTGTTTTGTCAGCGAAGAAAGCAAAGTAAGATGGAATTTGTTCATGGGCCTTCGAGATCTTATACATCTGCCAGAATCAGATGCATTACTTTCTTCTTATTGATAATTTTAAATCCTTTTTTTTTTATTGGTCAAGATCAAGAGAAAAATATTATCTTCTTGAAAACAGTAGTATCTGTTTTAGGCCAGATTTCAAGAGTCCACAAAATGACCAACTCCCACATCATACAGTCTACATTTCTAGACTCTCAAAAAAAAAATCAGCAAAAGCTGCTAACTGTACAGTTTCTGCTCTCTCCAATCATCTCCTTTCAGAGCCAGAACACATGAACACTTTCTTGCATTTAATTAAGTATTGCAATTCCAGATTATCTTTGATTAATGAAGAGTGTACAGCATATAACTAGAATTATGTGATTATTTCACAATTGATCTTTAATTATTCCATCTGATAATAATTTCACTAATTTTCCATAATGTTCTCATCCAGCTTCTTGTAAATGAGCTATAACAATTAATAATTTTCATTAATTTTCCTCGAAAATGATGTGAAGTTTTAGATAGAACTCTTAACCTTCAAAAACTGTTTTAAAATTTTTAATTAAAGCATAAGCTTTACTATTGTATGGAAAAACTGCATGATTTCTTCAGATGTAGCAACTCAAGTAAACACTCCAATATTTCCTCCTCTTTTCACTGAGTTTGGAAGTTGGTGCTTGGGTGCACCTAAATTATCCGCCTCTCCCTCTGCAGGTTTAATAGGGTGGACTTCAGTGTCAGATAGACGTAAGTCTTTATGCCAACTTAACCATTTTCTGTGTGACTCTGGCTATTGCCACAGTGGTAATAAGTTGGAAGTTAGAGCTGTCACTGGGAAATCAGAGGCATGGGCTTGGATGAGGCCCTCTGGGTCATAAAGTTAGGCTGATTTGGCACATGGAGAAGGACCAAGGTCAACCTCTTTGGGCTCCCCAGTTCCAGCCAAACAGAGCAGAAGACTGTTGGGGATACTGAGAAAGGACAGTCCATGTGGCTGGAGGAAAGTCAGAGGTAGTCATGACAGCCAAAAGAAGGAACGGGTTCAAGAAGTTGACAATATACTAAATCCTGCTATAATCACAACATTTATTATTCCACTTAGCCCTCACACCAGACCTCTGAAGCACATACATTGTCATCAGCATTTTAAAAATTGGGGAAAAGAAAGCATACCAAGTTCATCTAGCTAATGAGGGGCAGAGCTGAGACTTCAACCTAAGGCGATCTGACTTAGAGCCTGTTTTCATAAACACTACGGTAAATGAGATCATAGACACATAAATTCATCCTGGTGCCTGGTTCATAGTCTACGGTCAGAAAATGAGAACTTTTATTGCTTTACCAGCTACAAACACATTAGATCCTTTTTGGCTGTCATCAGACGGAGGCTGCCCATGCACTGATGTGGCCGAGGCACAGAACAAGAAGGTAACCTCAACAATACTTGACCATAATATCTAATCTTCGAGCAGCTGGGATTTTTGGAGGCTGCCGGAACTGCTGGAGATCAGAAAGGGACACAGCAGGACTAATGACTACGGATGAACTTACACCTTTGTGCTGAGTTTCATGATAATTATATTTAGAGGGCATGACTTCAAAGTTTGTAGAAAATGGATTGCCATTAATTAATGTTTAGAAACTCAAGTATTGTTCTCAATGCAGTAATCTGCCATTTAAAGTAAAAATACGCACCGTATCTTAAGGTCGTTTTGTGGGCTGGGCACTGTGCTGTGTGTTCCATGTGCATTCCACAACACGTGAGGTCAGCATTGTTATCCCTACTTTCCACTGGAGAAAACTGAGATTCAGAGAGCTTAAGGAACTTCCTAAAGGTCACAGAACTTGGAAATGGCAAAACCAGGGCTGAAACTCTGATATTTGTTCTAGAATTAATTCTATATTGTTTCACTAGAATTGATTAATTACTTTGGAAGCAATAGATTAGTTTATTGGGCAATTGAAAATTGTTGCAGATAATTTCCCAGTAGTTAATATAACACTTCAAGGAATCAAATCTAAAAATTGTTATTGTTGGGGAACAGAACTCTTTCTACAACTGTCGCATGCCTTTCTGCCTTCTATAGTAAAGGATATTAGAGAAACGTTGATATTTTCTTGATGGCGTAAGGTATTCATTGTACTCATCAGTCATGGTTCTGTTTCACAGGTGTGAGACCCAGCTGGGTTTCAGGTTAAATGAATACAACCCCTATACCAAGACTTTATTTTCTTGAAAAAAATCCCTTAGTAATAACTGGCTTTATTTAGAAGATTTGCATCTTTCTTTAAAAACAGAGGAAAGGATGTTCACATGCCAGATTTCTGGAAAGACACAACACAGCCAACTTTCTGAAAAATACATTAGAGAATTGAAACTCAAAATATTACTTTCTAAGAAATGTTCTTTTTCTCTGGATAATGGCCTTGTTCCATGGTACTCTCTTTCTCTTTGGCCTTGTCATAGTGTAGTATTCCTGAATTCATAACACAAGGAGGAAAACCTTCTCCTTATTTGTCTATACCTGCAGATCCATTTGACTCACTCCCCATGGGTCCGCTGTGAGGATGAAGCCTGAAGAATACAGCACCATTTCAAGAGAGTTTTAAAGAGAAGATATTTCAAAACTTGCATAGCGTTTATGACCAGAAGTTGATGGTATAGAGCTGGAATGGACATTGACAATTTTGACAAAAAACCTTGACTGTTCACAGAAATTAGGGTTTGAGAAACGAAAACATGTGCCCTTTAAAATGATAATGAGATTGAACATACTTCTGATACAGCCCCTCAATGTTCTGATTAAGATTCTGCTGATTTTGAATGTAAAACAATATTAATACCTATTAAGAAAGCAAAACAAACAAATAAAAAAGTACATGGCACCATCTATGACCCTCAGGGCAAACTCTGTTTTGTTCACACGATAGATTAACTTTATTCTCCTCTGATAAATCTGCCATGCTGAAAAGATCATTCATTGAATGGACCAAAAGGTCAACAAATTGGCCAAAAAATATTTCTAACTCACTCTGCTAAATATTTGGTATATTAGAATGTTGAGAAAAAATTGTAACTTTCAATTATTTTTCATTTTTATGGAAGTGTAGGGTACATGGAAAATTAACTGACATTCAATTCAATTTGATGAGTTTAAAATAAAGATGTAAGCATTCCACATTGTATATCAAATCAGCACAGTGTACCCCATAGAAGCATTAATGTACATAGTTATGATTTAATAAAGAATTAAAAAGTAAAATAAAAAGAGATCTTATCTTTTACAGACACATATTGAAATATTTATGGATGAAATGATTCAATGTCTAGTATTTGCTTCAAAATAATAAAGTCTTGAGGGCATAGATGAAACCAGACTGGCTGTGAGTTGATAATTGTTGAACCTGAGTTCCTTATGCTCTCCAGGGGCTTATTATGTTCTCTTTCCTCCTTTTGCATGTGTTTGAACATTTTCATTGTATTATTTTTTTGAAACATTTTCATTTTAAACAGTTGAAAATAAAAAGTGTTACTGAGAAAGAAAAAAATAATAAAACATATGGTTTTAATCAGCCATTTAAAATTATTCAAGTGTTGGCTGTGTTTAGAAGACTTTTCTCTGAATAAACCATAAAATAGTTTTGTAGCTTCATGAGTTATTGGTTGATTTCCACCAGTTGTACTTCGCTTTCAATCATGTCTCATTTAAATGCACCAGAGTTAACAGGAATACAATGCTCGCCTAATTACAGTTGTTTAGACACACGTTCCATCCTCCTTTCCATCTCTCTTCCTACTGTCTGTTTCCCTTTATTTCCTTCTTCTTTGTCAATTATATGCCAGGTAAATACACTGGTTGGGTGTATTCAAAGATAAACTTAGAATTAATTTCCTTAGAGGTAAATGCTAAAATTTTCCTTCAGTTTGAACCACACACTTGGGGATGCACTTTAAACTTCAACCTTTATGTGATATGTTCTAAGTTATAGCTCGTCTGTTTCACTACAGCATAGTTTAGCTTTCCCTTGCAGTAGAATGGATGACTTCATGTCATTCCCAATTAAGCTCTCCCATCATCCGTCCTGATTAACACAAAGTGGGATTAGGTACAAATGATGATGCATGCTCTCGGAGGCTAAGACAGAAAGCAGGACCTGGAGGGGCCTTTTCCTAAATGTCCCTGTGCCTGCTTCCATTGCAGATATGTCTAATGATGGATGGCCCTTTAATGTGGCATCCAGTTGGCTTCAGGGGCTATGAAGATTTAAGCTGTTGGTTAAAGCACTGTCTTCTCTTCTTTCTCCTTGTAGCTGGCGTTCATCTCCCACACTTCAAACTGGCAAGCTCCTTCATCTCCCCATGGCTGCTGTTGTTACCTGGAGCCTCTATTCTCCATTCTTCTTTAGGCTTCTCCCTTCTAAGCTGTCCCTGCTTCTTTCTTGACTCTCAACTTTCCAGCTTAGCAACTTGGCTTTTATAGCTGCCAGACGGTTTTCCCTTACTTTCTTTTCAGTTATGTAAACAGCAGTATTTCTCTCCTAACATTTGAGTATTTGGACATCTGACCTATGGAAAAACATGCTCCACATTGTAAAGGGCTCAGGCTATGGAATCAGACTAAATCTACATTCCTCCATTTCTAGCAGCATAACCTGGGGTGAGCTGCTCAAATGTTGAGACTCAGGGTTCTGTTTTGTTTTGCTTTGTCCTGAGACATGAGTCTTACTTTGTTGCCCTCGGTAGAGTGCTGTGACGCCATAGCTCACAGCAACCTCAAACTCTTGGGCTCAAGCAATGCTCTTGCCTTAGCCTCCCGAGTAGCTGGGACTACAGGCACTTGCCACAACACCCGGCTATTTTTTAGAGACAGAGTCTTAGTCTTGCTCAGGCTGGTTTCAAACTCATGAGCTCAAGCAATCCATCTGCCTCCAACTCCCACAGTGCTAGGATTATAAGCATGAGCCACCATGCCCAGCCTCTTTTTATTTTTAACTTTAGAAATAGGAATAGTGATAGTAACACCTACCTTATAGGTTTGCCATAGTGATTACATAAAGTAACATAAATAAAACCACATGTAACAGTGACTGTGATGTGGTAAACTTTCAGTCTTTGTTTTTTTTAAATTTTATTATTGTGTGCTTCTCGAGACTTTTTTTCCTTCTGTGCAAAGAATAATTTTTAAAAGACAACAATTTGTAGGTTTTGATTTCCTGATGATGCTTGATATCAAAACTTCCAATACTCCAGGGGTCTGTTGTAAGTTTCACAACGATTTTTGATAGTGTGTGTTAATTTTAATCTTTAGTTGCTCCCAGAAAATGAGGGTGTACATACACATGCTCATTGCTCAGCAGATGTTACCCTGCTACTTTAAATTAGATTGGGCACATAAGCTGGTTGACATAATAAGAAAGAGGTTCGGTTAGATTAACATTTGGAAGCACAGTGAACTTCAATTC
The DNA here is from genome assembly GCA_963574655.1 of Perodicticus potto. Lineage (NCBI taxonomy): Eukaryota > Metazoa > Chordata > Mammalia > Primates > Lorisidae > Perodicticus > Perodicticus potto. Next base: position 11,065 of record CAUYRH010123737.1, read on the forward strand.
ATTTTTTTCTTTTGCCTGCCATAAAAATTTTATCTGCCACTTATTAACATTGAGGAATTTGATCACAACTTATGCTTAGTTTAGGTGAATGCTAGTAAAAAGCGTACAACCCTTTATAAATGCTAAAAATGAACTAAGAGCAAAGACATATCAAGAAAGAAACCAGCATGGGGGTAATTCTGTTAAGAAAGGCTTAAAAGCCTGTATTGTGTGACTGCCATGCAAGTAAAGGGAGGCTGCTGCCAAATATGTTGCTGAAATGAGAATTGTTTAAAATACAAAAAGCAAGACAGCGCCATGTGAATATCTTAAACTCCCAAGGTCGTGTAGAAAGGAGAACCAGGTGGTAAAACCTTGGAGAGACAAACAGTAAAGCCATTGACACCACTGACCCTTTGAGAAGAGTGACATTAACATTTTCAAAGGTAGAGATTTTCTTCTGCCTCTGGATTAGTGCACGATTTCAAGAAATGAAAATTAAAAATCACTTGTTGGTTAATCTAACTTTTTCTACCTGATTACCTTTCTGGAACTTCGCGTCAAACAAATCACTCATATTCCAAGACCCCAAGTAAATACTACAAAATCAAAATCTTCGTAGGGATGAGTCCAGCTTTGTGAAGTTTAAAAACTTCTTCAGGTGTTTTTAAGGTGCACCTCTTTTAAGAGTCGTTGATCTAATTACAATTTATTGATGGGGTAAATAAAGTCCCCGAAATTTGGGAGCAAGGTGAAGAGAATTAAAATTTTGTGATCATCCATGTACTCTAGGGACAGCCAAAAGGAAATGGTGATTAAAATTGATTAAAAATATTTTCTGCCTCAATTTCCCCATTTGAGCAGGAGATAGTATATTATTCAACATACATGTTTTTTTAGAAGAATGAGCTGAGTGAAGACATCCAAGTTGCAAAAACTGAAGCTATTGTTCACTGAGTATTTTCTCCGTGGCTTTGCCAAGCCAAGCAAAAACAATAGCTGAACGTATTAGGTGACAACGCTTTGCTAAGCTCTTATTATACTTCCTAATATGTACATCAATTCTGAGGAAAGTCATATTATCCCTATTTTACTAGTGGACAAACAGATTCAGAAACTTTGCATAACCTACCAAAATCCAACTACTGGCAAGCAGTGGTACAGACAGTCAAACTCACTTTTTAATAACTCTAAAAACTCAATTCCTTGACATGCCAGTTATCTCTTTGACTCCATGAAAAGTACATTTGGTTTTGAATCTTTTGGGGCCATTGAAGAAATTAAAATAGATCAAAGTCTTTAAAAAATCAGAGCCTAACTTTTCTCCCCTGCAAAATAGAATGATCCATTTTATACTGTTGCATTCTATTTTTAAAGTGATAATGCTGAAATGAGTGTATCTAAAAGGACTCCATGCTCTTGGGCACAGATAAATGTCCCTGGCATGAATTGAATGTGCAATTGTGGTTGTTTGGAGGAAGAGGAGGAGAGGGAAAAATTCCCCATAAGTGCAATATAGTGTAGCCATCTGCCTTTAGGTGAAATCTGTAAGGTTATTTTGAGCTTCCATTGGACACTGATTTCCAAGTGAACTGAGAAAACTGCCGGACCACCTGCCACCCAACTGTACTAGAATTGACCATGATGGCAGATGAAACTTCAAAGATTATCCTTTTGCATCACAGTTACGTGACTGAGACTCCACCGTGTTGCTTCCTTCTTTCCCCTCAAAAAATTCAAAGGCCAGTAGGTCTTCAGGTGAAACAGCATAAGAACTTTCCCCTAAGAAAATAAAGATGAGTAGCGCTTGAATTTCTTAAATCCCAGCTGAAGTCCAAAGGGAGATTTCATCCAGTAGAAAGAAGCCGCCCATGCGAGCCATCTGCAGAGTAACCTCAAAACAGACCCAGAGGTGATTTCATAGTTGCCAATAAAACAGGCTTAGAAGCCTCCCAAGGAGAGAAATGCTTCTGGAAAATCTCTTCCACCATTTAGCATATGGGTCTGTGATTGCTGCCCAAACAGAAGGATAAAACAAGGTAGGAGAGAGCTCTAGCTGAAACGTATTTCTCATCCTTGCTTTTGTTCCAATAAAAAGATGTTTTGCTTTGCATTCCTTTCCTTTTCAGAGAGTCAGAGTGTCCAGAAAGGTGCCCAGTCTTTATGATCGGTGTTGGGGTTTCCTGCCATTCCCTTCAGGGCTCAGAGAGAGATAGATTCATTCAAGAAGATGCAGCTCTTGATTTTCCCCATCGTTTTGGTATCTTTTCCCACTAAGGAGATAGGAAAGCAGGAGATGGGAATTTTTTCTATTGAAGTCTCCCTAGTCTCTCCGTTTTGCCACTCAGTACTAAGGCGGCTCTCCCACTTCTTACAGGGGCTGTGGGATTGCGAGACCAGAAGGTCTAGTCTGCAGGGTACAGCAACATCATATGTTACCCTGCCATGCACCCCGTGGCTGCCCAGGGAGAGGAACGCACCAGCTTGGAAGGGCATCTGATTGGAACCTCCTTGGCCAGAGGAACAGAAAAGAAGGGAAATCTCCCTGGCAGAAAGTAACAATGTCATTATATTCTTCCCCTTCTTCCAGGTTCCACCCTCTAGATTTTTCCTCTAACTCTGAAGCAGGAAAGAAAAAGTATAGGCAATATTTGAGTAAAAAAGGAAAAGAAAATACACTTCTCTCCAGTCTCTAACTCAACAGAAGACAATGCAGATAGATGTAGAAAATCTCTATTTGAATGACCACGACCAGCCTTGCCAGATGCTATCCAATGAATCACAATGAACTCAGCTGCTAATAAACTCCAGAGGAAAAAAAAGCAGCCATCATGTGGTGAATAATTCCGAATCTACATGAAATACTCCAAAGGGAATCTGAACATTCAACATTAAGAGAAGACACTTAGGTATGACATCCAAAACTTACTTTAAAAAATTAACCAAATAAACTGGTGTTCAGGGTAAGATCTGTGTATGCCACCAGAAGCAGTGGCAGCAGCCAGAGCTCGAGCGGTGACACCACGGTGAGTGAGCATTAGGAAAAACAGTGCACTCCGTACGCCCCCAGCAGGTAGAGAGTATTTCATCATATGGAGGTTGTACTGTGTGTCAGGGCCAAGGTGGGATTCAAGATCAGGACTACTACAGATCTGGTCTGCCCAAGTGACTGCATCAGTTAGCAGATAGGTGGTCAAAGTGATGCAGGGCGTTTCCGACAGAGCAAGTTACAGAAGCAGACAGCACCGTTCCTCCTTTACAGATGATCAGTCTGACTCCCAAGACAAGCCTTAAAAATGGGAGATAACAAGAGAATGAAACAAGATCATACATGAGAAGATGCAAAATTCTACTAGATGCTAAAAGAGTGTGTCTCATGTTGAAAGGGAAGGAAAAAAAATCAGTGGAGATTATATTTCTTACGGAAGGCCCCAGAAGAGCAAGTTGAGTGTAATCTTGAAATTCTGAGAGAAAAGTTACGGCAAAATTCTTCAGATAAGAGAAAGCTCACGGGTGACGACGGGCAAGGGGAAACTAGCAAGTTGTGAACAGGGGAAGACGACGCAGACAGAAGGTAAGTACGATACGCACAGAGAGGAGAATTCCAGACAATTTGAATAAAGCCATGGAATTAGGACTTTGCCCAGTAAGCTTTCTGAAGCTATTTATAATATTAATATCGGCCCTGTTACTACTAACACCTTTTTGTTATTAATACTTAAGGGGCAGACACGGCCTAAGCATTTTATATGGACCACTCCATATAATTTTGAGATATAATTTTGAACCCTATAGAGCAGGAATCATTACTATTCCCATTTTAAGATGAAGTGTTGACAATTCAAAACATTTTAGAAAATTCCCTGGGTCCACAGTGGGTCTTAAATCTCAGCTGTCTGACCTCAGCACTTCATTCTTTAATGGTGTAGTCCCTTGGGCAAGAGCACAGAGCTGAAATCTAGTCTTTTCCATGTTGGCAGTAAACAACAAGTTAATACGAGGTTGGTGTTCTTCAGATGACACGTGAGAGACGCGACATCTGATTTCCCAGGCTGGACGCATGTCCAGCTGTAGAGTCCCTCCTAGATCAAAGTCTCATGTTAGTTTTTCTATTCATGACAACTCACCCAGTGTCACAGATGTTCTCTGTCTCTCCCTCCCTCTCACATGCACACGCAACTGAAAAATTAGTCCAAGGTCCAGAACAACTATACTCAGGGTCACGGGTATGGCAGACCTGGAGCTGAATTCATACCCAAATCTAGCTCTGCCCTAAACTCTGGGTTGGCAAACTCCAGCCTGTAAGCCAAATCCGGCCTACAACCTTTTTTGTTCAGCCCAGGCTAAGAATGTCTTTACAATTTTAAATGATGGAAATACTCAAAAGAAGAATATTTCATGACACATGAAAATTCCATGAATTCTAATTACTGTCTCCATAAATAAAATCTTATTGGAACACCATGCCCATGTGTTTAGGTATTGTCTATGGCTGTTGTCATATTACAACAGCAGAGTGGAATAGTTGCAACAGAGAATGTCTGGTGTGTAAAGCCTAAAATACTTACTGTCTGGCTCTTTACACATGAATTTTTCCAATCCTGTCCTAAATCATGAACTTTCTACTATGTCACTCTGCCTCTCACTGTGTTGTGCTATCCCTAAAACATACGCGTGCGACAGAGTGGAAAAAAATCAAGGTCAAATAGGCAACAAGAATATCACACACAAAAAGTTAAGGACATTTCCCTGTCATTTTAAATTTGTGATTTGTAATAAATGGCATGTCGAAGGCTATTTATTTCCTCCTAGGCTGTAGACCTGAAATGCAAATGCAGAGAGATGGAAAAAAAATATGTGTTATAAGGAGTATTTTAGGAAGAGTTTTCTGGAAAAAAGAAGTAAAGTGGATCAGAGACAAGAAGACCAGTTGGATAATCAGGTGTCGAAATCTCAAGCTGCTGCGATGTTTGTGGAATGAGAGTTAGACCTCCAGTCTGAGTCACACAACCAACTTCTTTTGTAGAAGGATATTTGGGAAAAATAAAAATAAGAGGCTTCCGATTATAGTTTAAGTATTTATTATCTCTCGGAACTATACATTTGTCTACTCAGGTTTCAAACAGCTTGCCACTTCTGAAGATATTTTAAACCAGATATGGCATCTTTTCAGCTATTCACATTAACTCAGACATCAAGAGGACTATTCTGTGAAAGCTTTCAACTTTGCGTGCTGCGTATCTTGTGACAAACTTGAGTAAGAACTCCACACTACAAAGCTCTTCCCTCGAGTAGTTTATGCCTCAGTGTTTGGAGAAGCCTCTGCAGAGATTTCAATCATCAGCGATGTGGAGACATTGGATCCGTTGATCAATTTTGTGTCTACTGTGTATCATGTCCTCAAAAATTAGGAGGGAGTTTGGACAAAGTATGTATTTCCTTTGTATGGGGATCAAGAAGCAGGGTTTTGCGTGTTCAATGCACAATTTAGCAACCGCAAATTATGAAGTGTCAGATTCCAGCCCACAATCTTGCAGAGATAGAAAATCCTGACAACAACAACATTGTGTTGAAAGAAAACTACTGCTGCCTCGCATTTAGGAATCTGATTCCGAAAAAGCTTTTTTCCTTCTTTTCTTGAGCTAATGTGTCACATTGTCAAGGTTGTGTCAACCATAAAGGTGATATGTCAAAATGACAATCAGTTTACTAAGGTAAAAATAAATGTGTTTTCCCCTAAACTGCGGTTTGCTTAACCTCATTTTAAAAATAAACTGCCTCACGCAGACAGGAAGAAAATGTGGGCATTATCAGCTGTCCGCATTTGAGCACCTCTATCTCAGAAAGCACCCACCGAAGGCCTTTAAGAAGGGGCCGTGTAATGTTTTTTTCATTAGGGTCAGTTTGTCAGGTAATTAGCTGCTGTATTTGGACTATAGTCAAATTTATTTATTTATTTAGTTTTCTTGTGCTAGAGCAACCCAAAAGAACTGCCCATGCCCCAGGGTTCACTTTCTGGTTCTAAGTAAAGTTTTTCTGGTGTCAGCTCATGACCCAGGTTCTTTGCGGGCTTGAGAGCCTAAATGTTCTTCCACATCAGGTCATCTTTTCATTTCAAGACGCCTATTGTGCAGAGTCAAAAGAGCCGCCTCCATAGAGGTTGACAGGGAAAAGTGAAGGGGATTTGAGAAGAAAGGGCCAGTGGGGCCTTGCACTTATTTGAAAAGGGCCAGGGATAGTGTTAGACATAGTCAGACAAACACACCAGAACAGGACTCCCTCATCTGGCCCACTTACCCCTGGGCCCTGATGGAAAGGGCTTGGGAAGTCATACACACAAAGATTAATACACAGCTTCAATAAGTAGTATTTTCTATATATAGGTAGGACAAATTTTCAAAGGTATTTTAAGGTATGATAAATAAAATGGGATTTTATTTTATAATGACCATTCATTCATAAGAACTTTTTACATTTATTTATGTATATATCTCTAATAAACTTAATAAACTTTTTCTTTTTTTAATAAAGCACAACTCCCAGCCCTAGGATGTCTGGAATTTTTGACATCTTGAAAAGAAGGTGCTCACACGCAAAAACTTTGGGAACCATGTGCCTGAGACTATACAGTATAAAATATCCAAAGGTCAGAGAAAAATAATATACACGATTCTATGGTCAGTGATGCATAGAGCGATGGAATTTGCCTTCTGAACTTTTATAGTTAGCTTTTATAATAGATTATTAAACAGATGGTTTTAGAAAAGAGATGCTCACTGTGAACCAGCATAAATTGACTACAAACGAATCATAGCAAACACATCTAATTTCTTTTGACAAAAGGGTTACTGGAATGATTGGCCAATAAAGCATTGTAGAGATTCTATATCTGGATTTCAATAAAACAGATGACAAAGGCCAATGATATTCTGGTCACCAAAAGAAAATGTGGATCAGATAATAGTATGGAGTATCAGTTGGGGCACTTTTGGCAAATGACAGAAAACTAATGCCAACTGGCTAAAGCAGAAGAGTCTCATTATGGCTCATCTAACAAAAAAAGTCCAGACCTGGTTTGGACTGTAAAACAGCTGGATCCAAAAACACAAAAGGCGTATGACGATTTGGTCTCTTCTCTTCATCTCTTGGCTCTCTTTTTATCTCTGTCACTTGCGTGCTCAGCTAGGCCCTCTGTACAGGGTGACTCTTAGCAGTTTCATTTACAGTAAGATCGTCTCTCTTCCCAACAGTCCTATAAAGGTCGGGAATTTAATATCAACAAACTGGTCTGGATTATGTTTCCCAGCGTTTAACCAGTGGGAGTCAATATTCTCATTGACCAAGTTTGGTCACATGATAGCCTGGGATCCAGAGATAGATCCAGCCCTTAAAACACTAGAGTAAGAATGGCAAAGAATGGTTCCTCAAGAAAAATACCCTGTCCGAGGAAGAAGACATGAAGAGTGGGTAGAAAAATCAACAATGCCTCCTACCGAGGGAGATTTATATAGGAATCAGAGTGCCAACTAGCTTGAACAAGTGTTTGATATGTACCACAAGGCTCTGCCTTGCTTTGGTACTTTATTGAAGTCACTGAAATGATGTTTGTTACATTTTCAGTTAATACAAATATCTACATAATGTTCTGAATGCCTTAATTATGACTCAGAAATTATTTTGACACGTTAGAGTCATGGAGCCAGAACTAAGCTGACGGAATGGTATAGGCCAATGGTACGATGTATATGGTCTGTCTTTTGTTTGTTTTATGTGTAAGCCTGATCAGATTGAGAATGTGATGTAGCATTCTGGATGTTCTATTTTGATTTTGGATGATTCTTTTTTTCATTTAGCACAATTTATAGTTGTGTTTAGCACGATTTATAATTATATATGTACATTATGTTTTGATTCATGTTATTTTCCTCCTTTTGAATGTACATTTTGAGGCTTGTATGTGTATGTGTGTGTATTACTACATATATATATCATCGTTGTATATTTTATAAAAAATAAACAAAATAAAATTTAAAAGTGCCCTGATGACAATGAAGAAGCAGGGCGGTAATTTGGGAACTCTTTTATGGGGAGAAGAGATGAAGGAATACATAGGCTTAGTGTGGAGAAGGAAGGTAGGGAAAAAATATGCTGTCTGTCTTTCTTTAGATTTTTAAAAGGCTTCTAGATAAGCAAATAGAACTCATAACGTAGTGCTCTCTCCTTTTCTTTATGTTGCCCAAGGTGTTCCAGTAGGGTAGAAGGAGAAAGAGTATCCTGTACAGTGCCTGACAATTTTGACAGGGTGAGATATTCTAATTCTACAAATGTTACCAAGCTCCTGGAAACCTCACCTAGTGCCTTGTCCAGTGATGTCAAATATGTACCATTCTGGGGAGAGAGGGCTGTACTGAGCCATATATCTTTGCCTATTTTGTGTGGCTGTCACAGCATACCTAAAACTGGGTAAGTTATAAAGTACAGAGATTTATTTCTTTCAGTTCTGGAGGCTGGGCTGTCCAAGGTCGAGGGGCCCACATCTGACAATTGCCTTCCATATAGTAGAAGGGCAAGTGATTGAACTTCCAGCCTCAAGCCCTTTTATAACTGGCATTACCCCATTCATGAGAGTAGCACCTTTCCCTCCTAAGCACCTCCCAACAATGTTGCATTAGGGATTAAGGTTCTAACATATGTTTTTTGCTGGATAAGTTCAAAACCATAGCACCAAGCACAAGTCAGGGAGCGGTGCCAAAGGTTTTAACTGGTGCCACTTTGCCTGCAAGGGGCTGCAACAGAACCTCATTTTCTTAACTGTGGAAGAGTAAGAAAATCATTGCTTGTGCCTGTGTGGGAAGGAAGTACGAAGCTTCAAGTTAGGTTCCTGCTTCATTTTTCTTCCTCTTTCCCTTCCTTCCCAGGAATGGAGTTTTAAAACATCTTGTAAAGGAAGCAAACCATTGTCTTGCATTTGGAGACTTTTTTCCCTATCTGTGTATTTTTGGAATTATGTGTGGCTTAAAGTAATTATTTACATAAGTAGTTTTATTTGCATATGAACTGAAGCATATAAATAGATATGTAAGTGTAAATGTTAAATCGTTCATATTACTAACAGAGGCTAGGCTGTGGGATGTTGGATGTATTCAAAAGGAGACAACTCTCATCTTTCATGCCTACTCCCCTCCCATTTGAAGGGCTACACCCCATCTTCTTTAAAAACCTAGATTACATCCCCACTACTTGAGTCATGCCCTACCATATTTAGAGCTCTTACCCAATTTTATAGTCTCATATCTTTTTTCTGTTTTTGCTGTATAAATCTAGTTTCCTGGGTAGCATTATGTGCCCACCACCGTGCTACACACATTGCAAATCATGGTAGGAATTTCAACTTGCCTGTAAGCAGTGGGAGGCAGTCTGGGTACTGTCCTCTTGTGTAAAGCCATGAAAGGTACCACACATTCCTGGGCACATAAGGGTCGTTTAATAATTAAAGTCAAAGTTGAGCTCTTTTGGGAGAACAGGATCCTCTTTTTCTGGTAATTTCCATCATTTCTTCAAATGCACCCACAGAAAACCCCGAGGCTTTGAGCTAGTGCTTAGATTCTTTAAAAAGTGTTTTTACAAAGGAATTCATCTATAATCAAAACAGCAATAATGAATCAACTTGGGAAACATGATAATTTCTCCTAAGGGTTAAATTGTTTCGAATCAGGAGTCAAAATTATATTTATACTAATGACAACCTTAAAAAATGTAACACAGCATTCATTTTTTGCATAAAAATTACACATTTTAAATACCAAAAGCTTGATGTGAATTTTACACTCTGTTTATGTTAAACCAAAAAAGTGAACTTAAAAGTAATCATGTAAATTGAATGATAATAAGAGTTCTTTTATATTTTTAGACTACTTCAAATGAATAATTTAAAAGGCATCAAGCAAAATATTTTATTAACATAAAGTTAATGGTATATTTTTATAGTACCTGATTTTCAAAAATTTGCACTAAGACATTATCATAATCAGCTCATGTCAGTTGTGTGCCATTTTACATACACTATTTTTGAATAAAGTTAATGCACTCATTGGCATAGAAGCTCAGTTTAAATCTTATTCCTGAACTATCGCTGCTAGCCTTATTAAAATACTTTTAATTTGCCAACTTCTACGTAAATCTGAAGTGAAGATGGCTTTCCTCTTAGAAATGTAATTTCTATATACCAGTTTGGATATAAAAATATTACATTATAAATTTGGTTGTTTTGGTTAAAATAGGAGGGAAATCACAAGAATCAGCCGGTTACCCACTATGGAGCAGGAGGTATCTTGACTCAGAAATTACATCACGATAGGCTCAGCACCTATTAGCTCAGTGTTTATGGCACCAGCCACATGCACAGGGGCTGGTGGGTTCAAACCCAGCCTCGGCCTGCTAAACAACAATGACAACAACAAAAACAAAAAATAGCCAGGCATTGAGGGGGGTACCTAGTCCCAGCTACTTGGGAGGCTGAAGCAAGTGAATCACTTAAAGCTCAAGAGTTTGAGGTTGCTGTGAGCTATGACACCACGGCACTCTACCAACAGTGACATATTGAGACTCTGTCTCAAAAAAAAAAAAAAATTAAAAAAGAAATCGTATCATGATACAAATAAAAGTTTATGGCGGTTACTCTCCTGTACATTAGATATTTATTCCTTTCCGATTAATGTGTTTTTTTCAATATGTGGGCTTGTGTTCTGATATAAAGTTGTAAATTACATGTGCCAAAGAAATTCAGCTTGTTTTCAAATATGAATTTTCATATGTGATAATCTTATAGCAGGTTACATTTTTAAATAAAAAAAAATCAAGCAATTACTCAGTAATTTCTCTTTCATATATTAAAAATTATGGAATAAATAGTCATTGATACTAACAGCTGTTCTGCCATCCTAACTGACAGCTAGTATATAATACCATAATTTTACTAATCCTACAGTAAAGGGTAAAAGACACTTATAAAGTTAGTGTGAATTTTGACTTATGACATCAGCTGTTTGCTCTTTAAATTAGTTATTTCTACATGTTTCCCCATCAAACAATTCCTTTCCTAAGTATGCCTTACTACAGATACCGCAATTGATGGGTATTCAACTAGACGAGCATCCGGCCCATTTTCTCAATTAAAGAAGAAAAAAAGGTTTGTCGTGTTGGAGAATTCTGTCTACCTTTAGGGTCAAATGGTACCTCATTTATTTTCATACGATTGTTTGTTGCTTCCTGTTTCGTCTCCTTCCCAGAACGTCTACCTAGAATAAAAGGCATATTCCATCCTTGATTTGCCACCACAGGTCTCAGTGGTGTTTTGTACTTAAATCAAAACCCCAGAATAGTCCTTTAGAAGCCTTTAAATAAACAAATGGGTGTGGGAAAAGGATATATTTTCTTACTGCTCCTGAGCATTTTCTTCAACTCCCATTGGTTGCTTGTGAACAAAGAACATTTCTTTCTTTTTCTCTTGATGTTTTAAACTTTGTGTTCTCTTAGCATCAGGTTTTTTTTTCCCCCTCCAGTGTATGTGTTTTAGTTTAATAGAGCTTTTGAGTGCCCAGGTACCGCTGTGATAAGTGCCACAAAAATACTTATGTAGAAAGATAGATTACTCTGAACTGGCTTCCATTCGCTTTTTCCCAAACAAAACTTCCAGTGATAGAAAAAAATAAGTGCCACAAGTTTATTTTGAATCAATGGTGTTTTTGTCTGCATAAGGAGTATGGGATTATGTCAAAAGGAGTGATATAATCAATACCAGATTCCTAGAAGATGGAGCCTTTTCTTTAGAAGAAAAGAAGTAAAAAAGAAGCAAATGCCTCAAAAGTATGGTATGTCTTTGAGAACTTCACCCACATAGCCTGGTTTGTTTATTTTTCTCTAACTTATTGCATGCTTTTCAAGGAATTAAAAGTGGGTAAATTCTTGAGATCTATAAAATTAAAACACAGAAAGTGGTAAATTAAGTACAGTAACAGAAACAGTGAATTAGTGACTGCAGACCCAGAGCTCTAGAAACAAACTTGGCATGTTTAATTACCCTTATCAAAGGAATTAGAACTTTGATAATATAGTATGTAAAATTACTGCAACATTGGAGAATAGTCTGAATTAAAAATTCCAATTGATGCTGTGTCAAAATAAAATCTAAAAGGATGAGAAGGGTGAATATGGTGCCCAGGGAGCTTCCCTTCAGCACTTCAGTGTGTTTATAACCACCCAGTAAACATTGGAAGCCCCAACATGTCCAAATGATTAATTTAAAAAAGTAACAAAGCAAGAGGAATTTGGTATGTGCAGTCCAATGGCCTACTTCAAAGATTCCATGAGAAGAGAACACTTTGTGATGGAAATTCTTTTCTCTGGGGGTTCCCAATGACATTAGATATTCAAGAAGCTTTTCCCATATTTTTCCTGGCATAGTACAGCCTGGTCCTCTAAAGAAGCCAGACAATTCTTGGTTTGAAAAAAAAAAAAAGAGAGAAATCATTACAGAGTCAGTTTTATGGAAACGATGTCACCTTGGGGAGCGTATGCTGTATCAATGCTGTGGTGAGACACGTGGTAGGAAGTTGCTTTGCATAATGTTTGTGTGCTCTGAAACCGAAGAGGAGCAATTTAATTAATTTCAAGTTCTTTTGCTCATTCCTGTCAACCACAGATTATGCATGAAACTGTTTAAAACCCAGCTTATCCTATGAACATTTCTAGTCTTCCCAATTGGATTTTAACTTGACCTCGATCCCCGAGCTTACCTCCAAAATTCTAAGTGTGTTGTTTTGTCACATCGCTATTTCGCTGATGTATTCAGCCCTTGTAGGAGTTTTTTCTTCCCCACCCACTCTCCATTGCTAGATCATGAGCTTTGAATAGCTGGAATCTCCTGCAACTCCGGTTACTGTGAACTACTCACTGGAACTGGTTGGACTTTACTGATTTTTTTTATGACTATAGAGTTTATAGATGCTCTTCTGCCTGGGGTGCATTTTCCTCTCTTGGTCATCTGGAAGTTCCAATCATCTTCTCCAGGAATTTGCCCCCATCTCACTACACTTTACTCAATGCAGCAGGATCAAACATTTCATTGTCTGCTGTCGTAGCACTTTGTACCATCTTCCATTCAGCACATATCACGCAATAGTTCAAACTGTCTTCTCTTTACCATTCCTTAAGCACTATTTTCTGTCTTTATGACCCAAGTGTTTAGCAGAGAATTCTTGGCATAAAAATAGGCATTTGGTAAATGTTTGTTACTTCCGTTGTGTCTTACTCATTATCTCACCACAATTCTCTGTCCTGAATGGGCACTGAATAACATTGGCAAAATGGAATGACTGGCTTTCCTGAAATTATCTTCCTACTTGTAGAATAAACATGGTAGAGTAAATGCATTGTTTATAACAATCTTTCTTTCCCTGAACAGTCATTTTATATCCAGCATGAGCTGCTCTTGCCCATATACAATAGGTCTAGGAAATTCCCAAGCTGTAATAATGAGAATTTCTTTACCTAAAACGATGAGGGTGGAGGGGAGTTAAGAGAGAGACAGAGACAGAGATAGAGAGGGAGAGAGAAGCACTTCAAATGAGAGTCTACCTCTGAGTGGCTGGACACGTAGCATGTAATTTGGAGATCTGTCAACATCTGTATTTGGTTGTACTAACTAAAGAGACTAAGGGAGCTGGTCTGGAGAGGTGTTTGTAGACGAGCAGAAAGGAAACAAAGAGTGAAAAAAGTCTGGACAATCCTCCTGCTTTTGCCTCTGCACCTGTTTCAGGGAACTGGCTATATTGCTGTGCTTGGGTTTTGTGAGATAACCCTATATGCTTATAATAATCTCTCCCCATTCTGTTTTATCTAGCATGGTTTGGTTGTTTACTTATGACAAAAAATTCTTAATTGTTTCAGAAGATACAGTTGTGTGTGGGGATATGAAGTGTCTTAGGGAAGATGATTGGCAGGAATGATCTTTGTCACTTCTCTCACTGTGTTTATTAGTTTTTTTATTGCTGTTGCAGCAAATTACCACAACTTAGTAGCAAATGTAGTAGCTCAAAATGGTGCAGATATATTATTTGACAGTTTTGAAGGTCAAAAGTCTATCACAGGTCTCAATGGGCTAAAATCATGGTATCCGCAGGGCAGCATTTTATTCTGAAGATTCCAGGGCAGAGAATCCATTTCTTTGCCTGTTCTAGCTCCTAGAGGCTGCCCACATTCCTTGGCTTATCATCATTTCCTCCATCTTCAAAAATAGCAACAGTGGGTTGAATCCTCACATTCCATAACCTTGATTTCCTCTTCTGCCCCCTTCTCCCATTCTTAAGGACTATGTAATTACATTGCCCCCTCACTATCTGGACCCCCACCCAATAACTCAGAATAATATCTTCATCTCAAAGTTTTATCTTAAGCACATCTGCAGATTCCTCTTTGCTGGAAAGAAACATATTCCCCTGTTCTGGGCGTTAGGATGTGGACATCTTTGAGAAGGCTGGATGGGCATGATTGTACTTGCCACTCTGTTTCTTCACCCAAAAGCACATACTTTATTGCTTGTTTTGAAGCACACCCTAACTCACCCCCTCAAACAAATAATAGCCAAAGGGGGGAAAAACAACACACACACAAATAAACTAGAATGTAGGTTCCATAAAAACCTGAAATTTGTCTGTCTTGTTTATTATCATTATCCCCAGTAGCTATGACAAAGCCTGGTAAAGTATAGGTGTTCAAAAAATACCTGATAAAAACTGGATTTAATAAGCCCCTCCATAAATCTGGATACTTAAAAAAATCTTTATTAGGAAAGATTTAAAATTAGCACATCAGTAAAGTATTTCTCTTATTTAATGTCTAACCTTCTGCAGGCTTTTAATGTCCAAACCCAGGTCGATTGGACCTGAGTTTGAACCTTTTCCTCATACAATCACTATCTTCTTGCATGAGACAGTAAAGGAAGCTGGCATCGTTTACCATGTGCTACATGCTGTTCTAAGCACTGTACATGCGTGTTCTCATGTTATTTTCATAAAGAAGGATATCTACAGGGCAGAATCACGAAAGGCTACCCATAGCAAGTGAAATAGGGTTTGAGCATTTCCCTCTGCCTATTCTGTGGTAGGAAAAATTCTGTCAGATTCCAAATAATCCCAAGTTTTAATTCCCAATAAAAAAAACTCTTTGTCCTAATCCTTGGAAACCATGAATATGGCAGGCTACATGGCAAACAGGAATTAAGGATACTAATCAGAGGCCCTTAAAATAGGGAGAGTATTCTGGATCATTCAGGTGGGCCCAATGGAAACATGTGGCTCAGCGAGTAGGGTGCTGGCCCCGTATACCAAGGGGGCAGGTTCAAACCCGGCCCTGGCCAAACTGCATCAAAAAATAGCCAGGCATTGTGGCGGCGCTCGTAGTCCCAACTACTCAGAAGGCTGAGGCAAGAGATTCGCCTAAGCCCAGGATTTGGAGGTTGCTGTGAGCTGTGACTCCACGGCACCCTACCAAGGGTGATAAAGTAAAGACTCTGTTTCTAAAAAAAAAAGTGAAAAGGAAGGGAGAAGAGAGAGTGAGAGGAAGATGTGGGTATGAAAAATCAGCAAAATGCAACATTGCCAGCTTTGAAGATGGAGAGTGAAGGCCATTAGCTAAAGAATGTGAGCAGCCTTGAGAATATGGAAAAGCAAAACCAATCAATTCACCCTTAGAGCCTCCAGAAAAAAACAAAGCCCTGAAAATGTCTTCATTGTATCCCAGTGAAGCCCATGTGGGTCCCTCAGGTAGGGTTCTGACTTCCAAACAACTGTGAGACAATAAATATGTTGTTTTAATCTACTATGTGATAATTACAGCAACAAAGAGAAAACTAATACTGACCCATTTCTGGTTGCCCCTTGAGCATATTTCACTACATGATTTACCTCTTAGAGATTTGACTCCTTTTATATTCTCATTTTAAATGAAATCAAACTATCTTTAATATAATTTTCCTTGGAACAATCATTGCTGGAACTTCACTTTTCTCGTTTCTCTTGTTTTATAAGACACACACACACGCATGCATACTTGCACATATACACACATATGCACATGCCCACATGTGTGCACACACACAAAGGGCAGTAGGCATCTTTCTTAGGTGTATTGCCAGTCTTTCCTCCAAGATTTAAAAATCTTCATCCTTCTCATTGAAATTCTAGAAATTCTTACTGTATCATAGCTGCCCTTCTTTCTCTTTCAGGAACCAACATCAAGGTCTCCATCATGACTCAGAACCCTAATTAGAGTGTAGGAGAGGCAGAGAAGGGGAAGCCAGGATAGTGACTGTGGGAAGGTATATGCTGCTCATCTGTACCGCACTCACCAGGATTTTTGCCTAGTAACACTGACTGCTTGAAGATGGGATAACATGGCTTTCTTCACTTTTCCCTAAAAATTCCTTAATAGATTCAAGGGCTGTCCAGAAAGTATCCAGCCAGGCATGTCTCGATATTTTTTCAGATTATAAGGCTGGCTGGATAATTTCCAGACAGACCTTGTATATTTACATCAGCAACCTTTGCCTCTTTCATGCATCTCATTTCTCTTTGTTGTTTCTCTTTGTTTCCAACATTACCTTTGGGCAACCGCCTCCATGGCACAGGGAAGAGCAACCAACCCTGAACATTCACCCTGTGTCAGGACCATGGACAGTGGCATGTTTTGTCCAGGAAACTGAATGGCATACCATTAAAAGTGTGTGTGGTGGGGGGGGGATAATAATAATAATCATAACAAAAAGTCCAAACAATATTAAAAAAAATAAAAACTATTTTATTTTAAAAGTCATTTCTAAATCTACCTGTTTTGTTCAAGCCTACATCCTTCACACATGTCTTGTGCACTCAAGCCAACCCTCTCTGGCTTCAAACACATCGTTACCAGATGATTGCTTGAAGATATCAGCACCACTGATGGTTTGCCTCTTGATATTTTGATTTGTCTTCTTCTCAAGCTCTTTTCCTGGTTTCTTCTCTCTGCCCTTTTTTCATTGTTCGATTCCCAAAGAATTGCAGAGAATTTTTCAGGCTTCAAATTTATGTTATTCAGCCTCCTTTGAACCTCCCCCCACCTCCGTGTGTCATTTGTTTCATTAGGTTAAGCCATATGAAATTTTTACATGCCAAAATAAAAATATACACAATGTTAGTAAAGGAGGTCAAATTATAAGGAATTTTTATATGATTTGACCCAATTTCTCATTCCAAATAATATTTTCAGTAGAGTTTCAAAATATTTTCAACATTCTCACATGTTGAAATATCTATTTCTTCTTTGAATAAATTTTTTTATTTCTATTTCACTGGATAAGATAGGTTGTCACAAGAAAGGAATTCACTCAATTTTTTTCTTCAATTCCATTCTGAAAATAGAATTTTTCTATTTTTTCTCATATCCAAATTTCCCATAATCTCAGTCCAGCTCCACCATCCTCAAATCCAAAAAGATCTTCCCACATTTTTGTTCTACAAGCCCTAATACCTCACCTGAAATGTCATTCCTTAATTACCCTTCATATTCACCTTCATCACTTCGTTACGTCCTTACTTTTTGCCTTCAAATCATTTCCAGTTTTCCTTTCTTATGTGAAGTTGCCCTTGATATTGACACTGTTTAGTGAACTATCAGGCAACTTATGGGGGAAAAAGGAATATTCTACATTCTCTAACTTCACTTTTCTTAACCCAACCTAATTAGGTTTCAGCCTCATTGCTCAAAGCAAAACACTCAAGGTTCACTAAAGATTCTTTAATTGACAGATTCAATGTTTTTTTTTCCCCTCAGCATCATCCAGACCCTTAATACATCCACAATTATCAATTATCATTGTGTATCCATTCTGAATACCATCCTTTTCCTCTTTTCTCTCTCTTCTCCTTGGCCCCTCCCATTCCCTACTGAGGTGATCAATCTACACTTTGCTCTTCTGTCATTACAAGGCTGTCTTTGAGAATTTTCTGTTCTGGTAATTGTATCACTTTTTAATTATTTCTGTGTTTAGTTTGAAAAACAGTTTTTCCACTTAGTTCCATAATCTTTTTCTTTTATCTTTTGAAATTTCTGTTTTCTGCAAAATATTGTTGAAAATAAATATTGTAACTTTCCCCCATTGTGTCCACTGGATCTTTTTACTCTATTGTCCTAATCTTTTATGTATTCTTCCTTTCCTTTTGATACATTAAAATATTAGGTGGAGTGGGCCTGTCAATAGTATATTTGTTGTTTGATACTCAAAGAATTGCATAGAATCTATATATAGGCTTCAAATTTATGTTACTTAGCCTCCTTTGAACCCCACCTATGAGTCATTAGGTTAAACCATATGAACCTTCTCCATGTCAAAAAAAAAAAAAAACATGTAAGTAAACATGATCAAGTTATAAGCAATTTTATAAGGTTATAGCATATTAAAGGCTCTGAAAGCCCTTCAGTTAATAAAGCTGTTTAGCTCTGCCTAAACCAATGTTCCTAAACTCATTTGACCTCATAACATCCAGTTGAACACACAAGGAAATGTCATAATAACATAACAGACATTTTCTTTGGAGTCTGACAAATCTGTTCATATCTTGAATTTGCTGCTTATTAGCTCTGTAGGCAAGGTACTTAGCTTCTCTGAGTTTCTGCTTCTCCAGAAATAATAGCAACTACCTTGAAGCCATCTTCTAAGGATGAGAGAGAGCAAAAGTAAAATACTTCACAGAGTAGTTAGCACACAATAAGTGCACCATAAATGTTAGTATCATCAATGTCCTTATTGGTATTTTATAATTATTTATGTATGTGTCTTGCATGGGCTACACTGTAGAATATCTTGAAGTTTCTGTAACTCATATTCCTGATGGAATATCTTGTACATTGTTTTACTCAATAAATACAGGGTGGAATGTATATGATGCCTATATTGGAGTGGTGAGATACAGGAAAAGGATTATTTAGATTATTCTTTGTTATGACATGTCATACAACAACCCAATTTGAGTCAAAGAGGTAACAGTTTTCTACAAAGAAAATAAAACTCGGACTCAGCCTGTGTTCAAAAACCACAACTGATTTTTCAGTGGAAGAATTCCTACAGTTAATAGATGGTTTATAAGCACTTTAGAAAAACAACGAGGAAATTAAAATGTGTTATTTTCATCATTAAGTACTGTTATGAAAATAATTTCTTGGAAGGAATCATTTTCCTCTCTTTATTATATCCTACTGTGTTTGGTATTCTTATTAAATCATTGTGCATCCAGGGCAACAGAACAATGGCATTTCACTACGCCTTCCAACAACACTTGAGACATTTCAAAAGGATGTCGTCTAAGGTCTTTCCAGAAAGTATCCAGCCATGTATATTGCTAATTTTCATATTACATGGCTGGATACTTCCCAGACAGTCATTGGATAATTGCTCTGACTGAGTAGTGATGCACACAATTTCAATATAAACGGAGTTTAAGCTCTTTTTGGTTTTTGTGTAGACTTGGCTGATAGAACTTCTATGGTTTAGTCACCTAGGATTTACATTAAATCCAGAAAAAAGAGTACTGCATTCTGTGTGATAAAAGAACAAATGTGTTTTAGAAATGAACAGTAATAGTAAAAAAAAATAAGTTAATATAAAGAATAATTTATTTTACATCATCAGAATCTAAGATGAAGATGAAACTTGCCTTGGGGGGCTGAGGCAAGAGGATCACGTGAGCCCAAGAATTTGAGATTGCTGTGAGGTATGATGATGCCACGGCACTTTGCTCAGGGTGACAGAGTGACACTCTGTCTCAAAAAAAAAAAAAAAAAGAAAGAAATGATACTTAGTAATTTGCACTAATATATCATTTTTCCAATGTGTGTGTAAACCATTCTCTTTTACCTTTTTTTTTTTTTTAATTGAGCGGGTTAATACAGGCTGAGTTATACCTAATCCATCACTCATGATGACAGCCCAACCAACTTCCCCTTCTCACAGAAACTCCTCCACCAACAGCGTCCAGCTCAAGGAAGCTACTGCCTGTCTCAGAACAAGACTGACTCAGAAAGCAAACCTTGTTTTTTCTGTTCTTTTCACTTGAAATGCTTTTTTTGTCAAAGGCATTGTAGCATTTTAACCCAAAGCTAAGATTTGGGTTCAAATTTTGGTTGACATTTAGAAGCTTTGACCTTGAACAGTGACTTAATCTCTGTGTTTCAGACCCCTGTTCTGTAAAACTGATTAATAGTACTATCAACCTCTGGGAAAGATTCTGAGGATTAAGTGAGTGAGTGTGTGCAGTGCCTGGAGAGCAAGGTTTGCACAGAGTATCACTATACGTGTTTACCTCTATCATCATGACCATCAGCACCAACGCCATCCTCATCATCTTTGCATGGTTATCCCCTTCACATTCTTGGTTTGAATGTTCCCTCCTTAGAGAGGCCTACACCGAACAATTTATCAAAGTGGTCTCCAAAACTATCTAAAATCACCTTGTTTTCATGTTTTCCCTTCTCCTTTACTCACAGAACAGAGTATTATTGCTTTGTTTAATGTTATATCCCCAGGGCTTAATGGAGAACCTTGCATATTGTAGGTGCTCAATAAATATTGCGATAGTGTTCTATGATATGGCCTGGTTTAACTATAGAAATTTGCCTAATAATTATTTACACCAACTTTTACAGAATATTTACAAACTTTTACAGAAATGGCTCTTTCCAACATTTGGTATAAATAGTTGTATGTATTAGTCTTTTGTGAGTGAAAGGATAATTCGGTGGATATCAACACAAAATCAAGATGTAATGAACTAGGTTCTAGAAAGTCTAAGATTTTGAGTTACAGGCACTTCCCATGTGTACCCATAAAATCAATTCCCATTTAATTAAGTTGGCCTGACTGGGTCTCTATTCTTATCAAAGATGCTTAAATAACACAACTGTAAGTTCTTTGTTCCAGAACTCTATTTCAACTCAGACTAAATTATTGTATGCTGAGATAAAATGAAATGAAATGAAATGAAATACATGCTATATTCTATTCACCCATACATGAAAATTAAATTAGAAAATCAGAAATTTGCAACCAGCATGGGTAAGCAACCAAAAATGGAAGAGAAGCAATACTTTTTCCATCGTCTCATGGGGCCTTATATTTGTTGGCTAATTAAAAGGATCTGAAGTGTTGAACTTTCTTTCTCTAGGGGATAGTTTAAAAATTTCTATATTTCCCAGAGGAATAGCCATATTGTTTCACTCTCATTTTTTGATAGGGAAATAAGGACACAAGCAAGCCAATTAGCATTTTTGAATTCAGAATCATTAGAATTTTAGTGTGGATGTGGCCTCCCAACAAAGTTATATTAAAGGTAAAGAAAATGAGACCCAGAGAGAAAAATATCTTTCTCAAATTTATGCACACTTAATCTCAGTCTTTTGTTGTTGATAAACTTTGTTTTTCTCTCACTATACAATAGAAAAATAGGCTCATGATAGAATTCAGCTCAAGGGGGTGGAGAAAGATGGCTGACTCAAAGCAGCTTCCAAAAAACGCTCCTGTCCAAAAGGGATGATAATCTCCAGAAACTGTGCAATTAAGCTGAATACTGGGAGCCCAGCTGAGAGAGAGAAGTGATTTCTGCGGGTCACCTCTGCTGAGACAGGCTGCGACCCCACGAAAGCAAGCTTTAGGTACAAAATTCATCTGAAAGGAGGAGTGTCCGTCCCCTCCCCCAAGAAAGCTCTGAGTTTCTTGCTTTTCTGTTTCCTTTGTTTTTTTTCTCCTCTTTTGCCCCTGCAGGTTTTCTACAGACAAGCGGTGAACTGTGGACCTCTTGTCTCATCCCACGGAAGAGTGCTGTGGGAAGTGGGGTGTGCTTCCCCTGAGCACCCCAGTGTGACTCTGAAAACTCTATTGCTAGGCAGAAAAACTGAACTAAAGTTTTCCCCACCATTCTGAACTTAGTGTACACCCTTCCCCGCTTACCTGATGAACCAGAAGCCTAACCCCTGCTGAGACTGAGGGAGGAGGTCCCTGAGCAGCGCCCCCACCCCTGCCTGCCGGAACAAGCACCCCACCAGGAAAAGACTCCTGGGAGCCGTGCTGATCCTCCCTCCCTCTGGCCAGGGAAGCCACAGGCGAGTGCCTGGCCCTGCGCCCTGTGCTTGCTGGGCTTCCACAGGCCCACCGTCTGCTAGAAACTCTGATGGCAACCACCAGACCTCTGCAGGTCTGCCCCTTGGCCAGGAACTCCCCTGGCGACCATTCGGAACTCCGCCTGGCACACGCAGGGCCCCCACAGGCCCGCCCCTGGCCAGTAAATCCCCTGGCGACTGTGAAACCCTGTGCCCTGAGCCTGCAGGGCTTCCACAGGTCTGCCTTCTGCCAGGAACTCCACCTGCAACCGCCAGGTCTCTGCAGGACCGCTCCCCAGCCAGGAATTCCCCTGGCAGCTGCCTGGACCTGTGCCCCGTGCTTGCCGGGCTTCCGCAGGCCCACCATCTGCTAGAAACTCTGCCGGCAACCGCCAGGCCTCCGCAGGTCTGCCCCCAGCCAGGAACTTCCCCGGCAACTGCACTGGCCTCCTCCTGGCACATGCAGGACACCCGCAGGTCTGCCTCTGGCCAGTAAATCCCCTGGCAGCTGCCTGGCCCTGCACCCCAAGCCTGGAGGGCTTCCACAGGCCTGCCTTCTGCCAGTAACTCCTACTGCAACCGCCAGTCCTCTGCAGGCCCACCCCGGGCAAGGAACTCCCCCGGCAACCACCTGTCCCTGCACCCCGTGCTTGCCTGGCTACTGCAGGCTCGCCTGCCGTCTGCTACAGACTCTGGCGGCAACTGCCAGGCCTCCGCAGGTCTGCCCCCAGCCAGGAACTCCCCTGGCGATTGCACAGACCTCTGCCTGGCACCCGCAGGGCCCCTGCAGGTCTGCCCCTGGCCAGGCACAGTCCCCATGACCCCGCAGGCCTCCACCTGGCACCCACAGGGCCTCTGCAGAACAGCCTTTTACCGGGGACTCCCCCGGTGAACACCAGGCCTCTGCAGGCCTGCCCCCAGCCAGGAACTCCCCCAGCGACTGCCTGGCCCTGCATCCCACACTGGCAGGGCTTCTATAGGTCTGCTTTCTGCCAGGGACTCCACCCGTGACTGCCAGGCCCCTGGCCAGGGTCACTCCTGGCAACTGCGTGGGCCTACATCTGGCACCCACGGGGCCTCCGCAGGCCAGCCTTCTTCTAGGGACCCCACCATCTACCGCCAGGCCTCTCTGCAGGCCGACCACCAGCCAAAAACTTCCCAGACAACCACATGGCACTGTGCCCACCACTTGAAGAGCCAGATGCAATGGAGAAAAACAACCAT
>CAUYRH010123739.1:0-46806 GCA_963574655.1 Perodicticus potto
TTATGATGTGATTTTTGGTCTTCTGGATATATACCTAGTAAAGGAATTATAGGATCAAATGGCAGGTCTATTTTTAGATCTCTAAGTATTCTCCAAACATCCTTCCAAAAGGAATGTATTAGTTTGCATTCCCACCAGCAATGTAGAAGTATTCCCTTTTCTCCACATACACGCCAGCATCTCTGGTCAGGCCCTCACTTTTATTTTTTATTTTTTTATTTTTTTGCATTTTTTGGCCGGGGCTGGGTTTGAACCCACCACCTCCGGCATATGGGGCTGGCGCCCTACTCACTGAGCCACAGGCGCCACCCAGCCCCTCACTTTTAATCTCACTTGTTCTACACAAACATTTCCAAATTCCAGTCCAGCCTCCTCTGGGAGCCACAGGGGGCTAGTGGGTCCCAGAGGATCTGTGTGACCCCAAAGACTGGACATTCTGGGTGGGCTTCCTTTTGGAAAGAGGGACAGAGGTGACCAGAGTGCTAGCTTTCTCACATTCAATCCCCTTTCCTCCCCTTCCCCTGTCCTGCCCATGGCTGCTGAGAGAAGATTGAGCTGGGGCTCATAGGAACTGCTTCCCTCATTCCTTTTGGTGCATCCACCACACCAGGCTTCCAAAGAGAATAGGGATTAAACATACCAGACTATTTTTCTCCCCTTCTCCTCCCCCACCTGTGGCTGCTGAGAGAGACAATTGAGCCATCACACTGAGACTTCCACAGAGAGTGAGGCTCAGATCTTTTGTCTAGGGGTCCCTTAGCAGACTGAGGGGTGCTAGGACTATGAACTCTCTGTCCACCAGCCTTCCCTGATGCTGCCTGCCCAGGGACTCTATCAGAGTGGGGCATATCCTAAGGTAAAAGGACATCAAACCTGCTTGGGCATCTCATGGGCAACTTGGGACCAGTACACTTGTCCTTGAAATGATCAGACATTGATATTTAGGGGCCCAGGAACAGACCCACAAGCCAGATCCCATACTCCCACATCTGTTGCATTGCTCAGGGGCAAGGAAGGGAGGTTTATGATTGCGTGAGACCACTTCAGCCCCTCCTGAAGGCTTTGCCTAGAAGCAGGGAGCAGACATTTGACCTCAGTAGAGACAGATACCTTGCCAGCTTTGATGGATTCTCAGGGCAGCTGACCGACCCAGCCCCACCTAGCCACACTCTCCCATCCAATTCTGCTGTGGCAAAGATTAAGAACTCAACTGAGGTCTAGGGCCCCATTCACCACCACTAGTAATCACATGCTGCTGCTGCTGCTTTTTTTTTTTTTTTTTTTGGAAAAAGAGTCTCAAGCTATCACCCTGGGTAGAGTGCTGTGGTGTCATAGCTCATGACAACCTCCAATTCTTGGGCTCAAGTGATCCTCTTGCCTCTGTTTTTCTATTTTTAGTAGAGATGGGGGTCTCGCTTTTGCTGGTCTTGAACTTGTGAGCTCAAGCTATTCACCCACCTTGGCCTTCCAGAGTGTTATGATTACAGGCATGAGCCACCACACCTGGCCAATCACGTGCTTCTTCTGAGAGACTAGAGCCTGTAACAGAACCCCAAACCAACATTGCAGCTTATTTCTTCTGGCAAGCACCACCCATGAACAGAGATGTCAATTTGCATAGTCCTTTACAGCATCTACTGACTCAATCATACAGGGTGTGATTGAGTCTCATGCAAAAGCACCACTCACTGTCTCAGAGACTAAACTGGGTATACCATTATTTAAACAAAATAAAATCCAAAAATAAGAAGCAAAAGGTGAGTGGCACCTGTGGCTCAGTAGGTAGGGCGCCAGCCCCATACACCAAGGGTGGTGGGTTCAAAACTGGCCCTGGACAAACTTCAACAAAAAAATAGCCAGGCATTGTGGCAGGCTACTTGGGAGGCTGAGACAAGGGAATCACCTAAGCCCAGGAGTTGGAGGTTGCTGTGAGCTGTGTGACGCCACGGCACTCTACCGAGGGTGATAAAGTGAAAACACTATCTCTACGAAAAAAAAAAAGAAGAAGCAAAAGCTGCTCCAGATGAGAAGAAATCAGTGAAAGATCTCAGGATACATGAAAAAAAAGACTGAAAGGACACCCCCCAAAAGAAAACAATAATTTCATACCAATAAAAACTAAATGAAATGGAATATTGAAATGACTGATAAAGAATTTTGAATATGGATTGTAAGGAAGCTCAATGAAGATAGAAGATAGAAATCCAACACAAGGAAACCATAAAATGGAAGATAGAAATCCAACACAAGGAAACCACAAAAACCATGTGGGAAATGAATCAAAAATTCACTACAGAAGTTGTTATTAGAAAAAAAAAAAAACAAGCAGAGATTCTGGAATTGAAAAATTCATTCAAGGAAATACATAACATGGTGGAAAGCTTTAAGAATAGGCTATATCAGACAACCCCTTTGAATTAAGTCGGTCAAAGAGAAAGAATAGAGAAATAAAAAGAATGAACAAAGCCTACAAGAGATCTAGAGGCCTAACATAAGAATTATAAGTATCTCTGAGGGTGTAGAAGATACACAGGGGCTGAAAAACCTATTTTAGCGGATATTTGAGGAAAATTTCCCAGGTCTTGCTGGAAATCTGGACAACCAGGTACTAGAAATACAACAGATCCCTGGGAAATTCATTATGAAGAGGCAATCACCAGGGGTGGCACCTGTGGCTCAGTGGGTAGGGCGCTGGCCCCTTATACCGAGGGTGGTGGGTTCAAACCCATCCCCAGCCAAACTGCAACAAAAAATAACCGGGCATTGTGGCAGGTGCCTGTAGTCACAGCTACTTGGGAGGCTGAGGCAAGAGAATTGCCTAAGCCAAGGAGTTGGAGGATGCTGTGAGCTGTGATGCCATGGCACTCTACCAAGGGCGATAAAGGGAGACTGTCTCTTAAAAAAAAAAAAAAGAGGTAATCACCACAACATATAGGCATCAGACAGGCCAAAGTTAACATAAGAAAGGAACTCCAATGAACATAAGGTGAAAGCAT
This sequence comes from Perodicticus potto, assembly GCA_963574655.1. Classification (NCBI taxonomy): domain Eukaryota; kingdom Metazoa; phylum Chordata; class Mammalia; order Primates; family Lorisidae; genus Perodicticus; species Perodicticus potto. Next base: position 2,997 of record CAUYRH010123739.1, read on the forward strand.
CAGGTAACTTCTGAAGAAAAACCCACCAGACTAATTGCAGACTTCTCAACTAAGACTACAAGCCAGAAGGGACTGGGGCTCCATTCTCAGCCTTCTCATACAGAGTAATGGCAAGCCTAGAATTTTGTATCCTGCAAAACTAAGTTTCTTATATGAGGTAGAAACAACAATTTTCTCAGACAAGCAAATGTGGAGGCAATTTGTCAAGACCAGACCTACGCTGCAGGAAGTACTCAGATCTGCATTATGCAATGATCAGCACAATACACACCCAGCAGTATAAAAACAACCAAATGCTAAAAGTTCAGAGAGCAGGCACCACAATGACTCAAGAGGTAAAACACAGCAGTAAAGTTCTGCTCAAGGGGATGAACAGAAACCTTCCCACTTTTCGATTCTTTCAACAAATGTGAATGGATTGGACTGTCCTCTCAAAAGACATAGCCTTGCTGAATGGATAAGAAATATAGTCCAAGTATCTGTTGTCTTCCGGAAATGCATGTAATCCACAAGGACTCATTCAGACTCAAGGTGAAGGGATGGAAAACAATATTCTATGTAAATGTAACTCAAAGGAAAGCCGACACAGTCATTCTCATATCACATTAGATGGATTTCAAACCACTGTGAAGAAAGAGAAAGATGGTCACTATATAATGATAAAGGGAACAATTCAACAAGAAGATATGCAATTATAAGTATTTATGCACTTAATACAGGTGCACCAAGATTTATAAACCAAACTCTAATAGATCTAAACAAAGTGATAAACAGTAATATCATAATATTACTGGGGACTTTAATATCCAGTGACAGAACTGGGCACATCTTCCAAGTAGAAAATAGGAAAGAAACATGGAACTTAATGAGACTCTAGAGTAAGAGTGCTAACAGACATTTATAGACCATTCTATCCAAAAACTACTGAATATACATTCTTCTCATCAGCACACAGAACATTCTCCAAAACGGATCACATCTTAGGCCATAAAGCATATCTCACTTCACATCTTTTAGGTTTACCTGGGTGGAGTAGAAACATAGTCTTCTTAGTAAAATATCTCAAAAATGGGAAAAAATCCAATATATAAATAATTACATGCCTACGGAAATGATAAAACATAAATAGTACAGACTAGCAAGGGGGGGAAGGGAGAGAGAAGAAGAGAGGGTGAGTTGGCAGAGGTGGGGTGGGGGAGAACAATTGGCACCTCACCTGTATGATGTGAGGGTGTTCAGCAAGCCCCCTGGATGAAGGACTCTACTACAACTTGAACTTTACCTTGGAAATGAGAATAAGGTAACCTAAAAATTTGTACCCTCATATTAATCTGAAAAAAAATAAGTAAATAATCCATATTCTTTACAAAAAAACACATGCCATATAAATATATATAGCTATTTAGTACACATAAGAATTAAAAATAAATTTGAAAAAGATTCAAAAACTGTCTCAACAAATTAAAAAAATAGAAATTATACCATGTATGTTTTTGGATCATAGTAGAATAAAATTAGAAATCAACTCTAATAGAAACACTCAATTCTACACAAAGTCATTCATGGAAAGTAAACAACCTACTGCTGACTCATTATTGGACCAAGAAGGAAATTAAAATGAAAACTGTAAGATTCTTTGAACTAAATGACAAAGAGAATACAAGTTGTCAATATCTGTGGGATTCAGCAAAAGCAGTCCTGAGAGGAAAATTCATAGCTTTAAATGCCTATGTCAAAAAAAAAGAGAATGATCACAAATCAATCTAATGAAAAATCTCAAGGAATTAGAAAAGAAAGAGCAAACTAACTTTAAACCCAGCAGAAAAAGAAGAAATAACTAAGGTCAGAGTAGAACTAAATGAAATCAATAACAAAAGAATTATATAGATTTAATGACATAAAAAGTTGATTTTTTTCTAAGCTTAGATAAGAAAGCAAGGAGAAAAATGTTGGTTCTTTAAAAAGATAAACAAAAGTGACCTCTTGCTAGATTAACCAAAAACAGAAAAGAAAGACTCCTATAAACAAAATACAAATATTACAATGATACCACAGAAACACAAAACATCATCTCTCTCATACCATAAAAACCAACATGCACACAAACTGGAAAATATTGAGGAAATGGCTAACTTCTTGGGAACAGTCTCCTTAGGTTCAATCTGAAAGAAATAGAACTCCTAAACAGACTAGTATCAATAATATACCTTCTAATGAAAAACAGTCCTGGATCAGCTGGTTTCACAGCTGAATTTTACCAGACCTACAAAGAGGATCTGATACCTATACTACAGAAATTATATTATAACCTTTAGAAGGAAGGGGTCCTCCTCAACTCATTCTATGAAGCCAGTATCCCCTTTATACCAAAGCCAGGAAAGGACACAACAAAAAAATAAAGCTACAGATGAATATCCCTTAGGAATATATATACAAAAATTCTAAATAAAATTCTAGTAAACCAAATTCAGTGGCACATAAAAAAAAAAAAAATCCACCACAAGCAAGTGGCTTCATCCCAGGATGCAAGGATGGGTCAACATACACAAATTTATAAATGTGATTCACCACATTAACAGACGCAAAATATATATATGTGTGTGTGTGTGTGTGTGTGTGTGTGTGTGTGTATACACACACATATATATTGTGTATATACATATATGATCATCTCAATAGATGCAGTGAAAGCATTGGACAAAATTCAGTACCCGTTTAGAATAAGAACTTCTAACAAAACAGACAGAGATGGAACATACCTTAAAATTGTAAAAGCCACATACAACAAACCCACAGTCAATATCATATTGAACAGGGAAAATCTGAAAGCATTCCTACTGTGATCTGGAAGTAGACAAGGTTGCCCACTGTCACTACTTCTATTCAACATACTGCTGAAAGTACTAGTCAGAGAAATCAGTCAAGAGAAAGAAACCAATGGTATCCAAATGGGGACAGAAAAGACCAAACTATCACTTTGTTTATAATATGATCTTATATCTAGAAAACCCCAATGATTCTGCAGAGACTCCTGGAATTTATAAACACATTCAACTGAGTCTGAGGATACAAAAATCACTGTACACAAATCAATAGGCTTCCTGTGTCTTACTTTTCTTCACTAACACTCTGTGACACTTTCAGCTACCCTTATCTTGCAGTGTTTTCTTAGTATCTCATTTGTTTACCCATCCCATTCGGTACTTCCTCTGCTCATGTCTCACTTTCCTATTCAAAAGCTACTGTCCAAATGTGGCTCTAAGGACTTGAAAAGTGTCTCATCTGAACTGAGATGTAAGTTTAAAACACACACTGGATTGTGAAGATGGCTTAGAAATATTGTAAAATAACGCAGTATTTTTTTTTTTTTTGTAGAGAGTTTCACTTTATCGCCCTCGGTAGAGTGCCGTAGCATCACACAGCTCACAGCAACCTCCAACTCCTGGGCTTAGGTGATTCTCTTGCCTCAGCCTCCGGGGTAGCTGGGACTACAGGTGCCCGCCACAACGCCTGGCTATTTTTCTGTTTTGCAGTTCGACCGAGGCCCGGTTTGAACCTGCCACCTTTGGTATATGGGGCCGCTGCCCTGCTCAATGAGCCACAGGCGTCGCCCAATAACGCAATATTTTTAATGTGTATGTTAAAATAACATTTTAACAATTTGTATATATTTGATTAAATATGTTTTTAAATTTGATCTTATCCTTTCTTTTTTTTCCAGTCTCATTTTGTTGCCTGGGTTAGAGTGCAGTGATGTCATCGTAGCTCAGTGCAACTTCAAAGTCCTGGGCTCATGTGATCCTCCTGCCTCAGCCTCCTGAGTAGCTGGAAGTACAAGCATATGCCACAACACCAGGCTAATTTTTCTATCTTTTGTAAAGATGGGTGCTGGATGCAAACTCTTGGGCTCAATCAATTCTCCTGTTTTGGCCTCTCAAAGTGGTAACATTACAGGTGCGCGTCATCATGCCCAGGCTGATTTCATCTTTAACATAGTTTTTCAAGAGATGAGATCTTTGCTGTCACCTAGGCTACAGAGCAGTGGTGTGATCACATCTCACTGAAGCCTGAAATCCTGGGCTCAACAGATCCTCCTATCTCAGCCTCCCTGATAGCTGGGACAAGTATAGCCACCACACTTGGCCTTTTAAAACTTTTTAAAATGTAGCCATTAGAACATATATAATTACATATGTGGCTTGCATTCTCTATTGTACAGAGCCATTATGTATACAGTGCAGTGTTATAGAACTCTAACCCCTTCCTGTGCTTGCATCCTTGTTTTTTTTTCTCAAAATGTTTTTTTCCAGCCTCTCTCTGCCTGGTAAATTAGGGTACAACCGAAATGAAGCCTTTTTGGGGGCTGGGCACCTGGCTCACGCCTGTAATCCTAGCACTCTGGGAGGCTGAGGTGGGTGGATCACCCGAACTCAGGAGTTCAAGACCAGCCTGAGCAAAAGCAAGACTTTGTCTCTAAAAATAGCCAGACATTGTGGCGACACCTGTAATCCCAGCTACTCAGGAGGCTGAGGCAAGAGAGGTGCTTGAGCCCAGGAGTTTGAGGTTGCTGTGAGATATGAACTCTACCAAAGGCGACAAAGTGAAACGTTGTCTAAAAAAAAAAAAAAAGAAGCCTTTTCCAACCTCATTCTTATCTTCCAAGCAGACATGTTGTTACTTCTGCATCCACTGTGTTTTAAGAGTAGCTCTTACCCTTTCATATTTACCATTGTTTTCCACATTTCTTTCTCCTAACACTGGCGCCACTGAAGGTCAAGAGAGTGTTTTATTTAGCTTTCAGTCTCTAGCACTGTCAGTTCCCAGGTCACCAAAAGAACTCAGTAAGCTATCTAGTGAATCAATAAAGATGACAGAATAACTATTATGAGATAGACTATAACTACTGGCAAGTGTAAATAACTGTTTTAGGTTCCTTTAAACCCATAAATCCAGCAAACATGGTGGGATATGCCGAGGAGGAGGAAACAAAACCCACAAAGTCCTGCGGATGTAGTGCATTTGGTAAGCGACAAGAAATCAACATCTCAAATGGCCGTCCCACTTGAGCGGTGAAAACCGAAGACAAAACAAACAAGAGATAGTCCCCTGAGTTCGTGAATGCAGGTGAGCGGTACTGCTTGGGGCTACCGGCCTGGGGTCCTGCAAAGCTGACATAAATTACTGGAATTAGGGGACCTCGAGGGCCAGCCACTGGGCGTGTAGCCTGCTTGGAGCCGTCCCTAAACAAATGGTTTCAGTCCCACAAGCTATATTCCCGTCTTCCATTTCTCCGCAAGTGCCAACGATGGGAGACACCGACACGGGTACCGATGGATGCGAGGTCCCCAAGTCCGTTTCTGTTGCTCGGCAGCCTGGGCACCCCAGGGCCCCTCTTCACTGGCCTGGGTCTAGCTGCGGCCCCCTCGCATCGTCGACTTCCAACTGGACGCTCTAAGAAACGTCAGTCCGAGGGGCAAAGCATCTGTCATCGTTGCCATTTCTCCAGCCTCTTTCCAGCCTCCCATTCAACAGCCCTTTTCGCACAACTTGATTCCTGCCCGTCCTACGAGGCTGTTTCGATCATAGTATACCGGACTTACAAGTGTAAAGCTTTTTTCAGGATGCCCGCAGACCTCCGTAGCCGGCTATGCCCACCGCCGCACACAGTGCCTCTCTACCGGGCATGCGGAGGCTCACAGAGCGTGGCCGCGGGGCACGTCGGTCTAGACCATTCCACCCTTCGCCGCGCCTAACTGCAGTTGCTAAGAGCAAGTACAGCGCAAGAATATTGGGAACGGCCGCGGGGCATGCTGGGATGCACTCGCTCGGCCTTCAGCAGCGCCTGCCTGCGGTTGCTGGCTGCAGGGAATGCGCAGGCGCACTGTGAGCGGCCACCGGGAATGCCGGTCACCCCCCAGCTCCACAGTCGGGGCTCCTGGCTGTGGGTGACGTAAGCCATGAACGCGCAGGCGCACTGGGAGAGCCAACGGGCTCGTCAAGCTGCGACCGCTCGGCTCTCTGCTGCTTCTGCCTGCCGGTTGCTAGGAGTCCGGGACGCGCCGCCAGCGAAGCCGCCGCGCCGCAGGCCGGGGCCCGGCCACTGGAGAGGTGCGGGCTAGGGGCCGGTCGTCTCCTCCTGGGGTGGCCGAGCCTGGCCTGGGCTGAGGATATTGCGGCCGCCCGGGCCTGTGAGGCGCGATGGAGCCTGGGAAGGTCGGTGAGAGGCGGGTCCGGGCGCGGGGGGCCTTGTTGGCTCCGGGGCTCAGGGCAGCTGGTCCAGTCGCAGTCTTGCATTACGAGGCCCAGCGCCGGGAGCTGTGCCCGGTTCCTCCGCCCGAGCTGCCGGGTCAGAGCCTCCAGGAGGACCTCGATGTGCCTAGGGCGGAACAGGAAGCTAAGGCAGCGTCCTGCGCCGGGTTCGGGCGCCGGTGACGAGGAAGCCGTGTTCCTTTTAAAGATGCCTTACGGGTACTGAGCTGCCTGAGGGGGCCCGAACCGCGTGCTCCGTCCGGGCTCGCGGCCTGCGGTGTCCGCTCGCGTCTGTCGCCCGCGCGGGGCCGCTGGCTGGGCGCCTGGGCCGAGGAGCCGCGTCCCGGTTTTATTCAGTTTCTTTCTCTTTCTTCTTCTTTTTCTTTTTTTTTGTTTAGAGACAGTCTCGCTTTGTCGCCCTCGGTAGAGTTCCGTGGAGTCACAGCTCACAGCAATCTCCAACTCCTGGGCTTAGGTGATTCTCTCGCCTCAGCCTCCCGAGTAGCTGGGACCACAGGCGCCCGCCACGACGCCCGGCTATTTTTTGTTGGGGTTTGCCACCCTCGGTATGTGAGGCTGCCGCCCCCCACTGAGCCACAGGCGCCGCCCGGTCTTACTCAGTTTTAACTCACTTAGATTTAAATGTTACTGTCACCGTTTTAAGAGGTCGAAATTGCAGTCTGGTTGCATCCGTTCCAGTTCCCACTTCTGTCTTCACTTGTTTGTTCTCGGGCAAGTTACTTAAGTCGTATTTCCTAATTCACAAAATGTGAGAGATTATAGCAGTGTCACAGGGTGCTCAGGGGTCCCCCGGCGCCTGCTTCGCCGACACTCGGTCTGTGTTGGTTGTCATTCTCCTTGTCTCCTGATTCTTCCCTGAAACGTGTTTTCCTTCTGCTTTCCCTCCAGTTATTTTTGTTTTTTTCTATAATTTACCTTTACAATGTTAAATAATACTCTTTAATTTGTCTTTGGTGTTTTATCAACGCCAGATAACACTCTTTTCACTTCCCTTTACTTATGACTGGAAATTTACTCCTTAAACCCACCGGTTTCCTGACCCGTGTTAAGACCTTCTATAAAGTCTGACAATTAAATTCGTGAACTCAGGCTAGAAAAGTGCCACCTACCTTACTGCTGACTATCACTATGGTCACCTTCAAAGTACTCTGCTTGGGAAGTAACATACCAACACCTGTGCCCAATCCACCCTCAAAACCATTTTGGAACTCTTTTCCTGGAATGGCCATCAGAGCTGTTGTTGTACCACTCTTGTTGTCTTAAATGTCATCAAAATGTTTTCCTTTCAATGTTTCCTTTATCTTTGAGTAAAGAAAGCCATTGGGGGGCCTCAGGTGAGTAGCGAGGATGTTTCAATACGTTCTTTCTTTTCTTTTTTTTTTTTTTTAGAGACAGAGTCTCAACTTTGTTGCCCTCGCTAGAGTGCTGTGGAGTCACAGCTCACAGCAATCTCCAACTCCTGGGCTTAGGTGATTCTCCTACCTCAGCCTCCTGAGTAGCTGGGACCACAGGTGCCTGCCTCAACGCCTGGCTATTTTTTGTTGCAGTATGTCCCGCGCCAGGTTTGAACCCGCCACTCTTGGTATATGGGGCCTGTGTCCTACTCACTGAGCAAGAGGCGCTGCCCTCAATACGTTTTCTCTTTATTGGCTAAAAGCTCCCTCACAGAGTGTGCAGTGTGGGCTGCTGCATTGTTTTAATGCAAGAGCTGTGAGTTACTGGCAAAAAGTTTAGGTTATCACAGAGCCTTATCAGTACTTCGAAATACGAAACACGGTTAACCATCTAGTTGGTACAAATTCATAATGAGCAATCCCTCTGATATCAAAAAAAGGTTAGCAACATCATTTTGACTGAAAGAACTGACAGCAACATTTTTGATCATGGAGAATTGGCCAACTTCCATTGTGTACTTTGACACTTGTTTCAGGGTTGTACTGATACATCTATGTTTCATCACCAGTGGTAACGTGGCAAGGACCATTGTCTTGCCTCTCCAAAAGGTCTTGGCAAACTCCAACTCTCCTTTGCTTTTGTTCATCTGTGAGCTCCTTTGGGACCATTTTTATACACACTTTTCTCATGCCAAGATTTTCATTTAAGATTTTCCTATTTCTTTACTTGGTCTGCTGTGCTTCTCACAGTCATCTGATGATTTTGGTGCACAATATTTTCATCCATTCTGCTCATCACTGGCTGCCCTGACCTCTTATTATCAGTGAGGCTTTCTCTCCCCCTGAAAAACGTTTAGTCCCTTATACATTGTTGTTGTCTTCATGGCTTTATCCCCATAAACATGGACTAACATGGCTCTGATTTCACTTTCACTATTGCCAGGTTTTTTGTTTTTTTGTTTTTTTTTTCAGTTTTTGGCCAGGGCTGGGTTTGAACCTGCCACCTCTTGCATATGGGGCCAGCGCCCCACTCCTTTGAGTCACAAGTGCTGCCCTCACTATTGCCAGGTTTAATAAGAAATTTATTGTTTGTTGCTCTGATTCAAGCTCTGACATTCTCAGGCCAACACACAAAAACATGCAGCAACAATAATGAACGCCACTGAGCAAGACACTGCCACACATCAACATGATCACAGCTGTGAGACACTAATATACTGTGTTTTTTGAGCAATCCCTCTGATATCAAAAAAAGGTTAGCAACATAAGGGCATGGTGGCAAGTTTATGAACTTAATCACTACATCTTGTATACATTTCTCTTTGTTTCCATACTACGATTTATGTTTTCTGTGTCTTGCTTAATAGGTCGATTTTTAAAATTGAAAACCAATAAACACTATAACATTTTGATTATGTAGATAGTATTCACTGTAGAACCAAATAGTGTGATTGGACCAACAGAGAAAATGCAGGACTGCATGCTTTGACATGGCAGCCCCACGGGTAGTACTCTCATCTGCAGATATATGTGTGCCCAAAAGAAAATGCTCGCTGTGGCAGTGTCTGTCATACAGAGTATCAGGAACAACACATGTGCACCAGCTGGGATAAGATGAGGACGTTGTGGTATATTAGCAGTCATGGTCATTGTAGGGAGTGATCTTGGGTGCAGTGGTAGAAACTGATAATCCTAGTTTAAATCCTTAGTTTCCATTTTCTTTCTTCTATTTATTACCAGGTACCCCAAACCTGAAAAGGACAAATTTAGTAATTTGGTTCTAAGTAAATTGATGCTTGAAAAATTAGGACAGCAGAAGGTAAATTATGTCTCAATACTAGGGATATGTGTGAGCCAGCCTTACTCTGGGTCTTTTAGCAATTGTCCTAGTTCGGTTTGTTGCCATGTAGTACCAGGGAGTCCCTCTGCACCCTGGCTGTCAGCCGGTCTGCTTTTTCCAGTCTGTAATTCTGAGAATTCTTGCTGGTATTGTCAACCTAAAGAAAGAAACAGAGGCAAAATTAATATAGAGATTTTGTTTGGACCAAAGTTGGGGACTGCAGCCTGGAAGACACTGGGAAGTATTCCAGAGAACAAAAGAGAGGCTCAGATTTTTGAAGAAAAAGAAGGGTGACTCATCAGGGGGTGATCACCAAGGTTGTTGGTCAGGAACTCTGGTTTGTAGAAACATGAGGAGCCCATGACTGAACTGTAAGATGTGAGCGGCAGTGTCTCATGGCGCATTATGTGATGACACAGGGTCACTCAGCTTGAGCGTGGGTGTGATGCTTTGTCACTTCAGGGCCTCTGTGGCCCTGGTAATTCAAAGGGGCTCACATTCCACAGATTAAAAGTTTCCTCCTCAGTGTCATGATATCAGTGCCATCACTAGTACTGGGTTAGGCCAGTGGTGCCACCTCTGTGAGCTGTAGACACGGGTTAGAAGATGCTGGTTGCTATTCTGCAGAGTGCTAGTGGAATCGTTAAGTCTAGACTGGATTTACAGCAGTGGATTTAGAAACATGTTAGAAGATGAAATATGAGGTCTGGTGACTGATTTTATCTGAAATGAGAGTGGCATATTCATTGCGGAAAGATTCTTATCTTGGAAATAATCACAGGAGGCCTAGTTCTTGGTGCCTAGAGGTTGGTGACCAGCTGTTGAGGTGCTGGGAAACTGATGTGCGATAGCTGGGAGCATTCACCCTAAAGGCTCAGGGAGCAGTGACAGGTGCTTTCGTGAGTTTTAGAGGCTCATTTGGGAAAGACAGAATAACCCTTTTCAAAGATTTCTCTTTTTTTGGGAGGGGGGCAGAGTCTCACTATGTCGCATTCGGTAGAGTGCTGTGGAATCACAGCTCACAGCAACCTCCAAATCTTGGGCTTAAGCGATTCTCTTGCCTCAGCCTCCCAAGTAGTGGGGACTACAGGTGCCTGCCACAGTGCTCAACTATTTTTTGGTTGTAGTTGTCGTTGTTTGGCAGGCCCAGGCTGGATTTGAATCCGCCAGCTCTGGTATATGTGGCTGGTGCCCTAGCCACTGAGCTATGTGGCTGGCGCCCTAGCGTTGAGCCACAGGTACCGAGCCAGAGATTTCTCTTTTTTTAGAGGCAGAGTCTCTGCACCCAGGCTGGAGTGCAGTGGTTCCATCACAGCTCACTGCAGCCTCCAACTTGTGGGCTCAAATTTTCTCGAACTCATGAGCTCAGGCAATCCACCCACCTCGGCTTCCCAGAGTGCTAGGATTGAGGTGCAAGCTACCGTGCCTAGCGGCCTGTTCTCTTTATTAGAAGTGAATAAGGAATCCGGCCTACATGGTCCCTGGGACAGGGAATTAGCTTCACTTGGGAAGGAAGGGTCATTGAACCAGTGAAAATAGTTTAAGACCACCACAGCTTATTTTAATGTCCTTTCTTAGGGACTTTCTGGGTCTCTGTGGCACTTGCTATTTGGGGGCATGGGGACATTGGGGCCTTCCCTCTCCCTGTCGGGGTGTTGTGATGAGCTAGCAGTTCTGGGGGCCCAGAGATGGGAGGATGAAGATGGGTGAGGCGCAGCTGGAGCTTGAAAGGTGGACTCCCCGGGAGCGAGCACTCCTGTAGTGCTGATGACAAGTCTTTGGAGCAGAGCCTTCTGCAGGGTTCTTCTGGTTAGTGCAGTCCAGTGTCTGGACAGAGCCTGGGGTTTTGTGGGCAGACACTGCCGTGCCATGTATCTCCTCAGGGTGGGCAGACAGACACTGCCAGGTCAGTGGTCACAGGCACCCTTGCCCTGTTTTTATTCATTGCACAGGTATTGTATTTATACAGTTCCCTTGTCGTGCCCATAGCTGGGTTGGTAGGGCTGTGGGATTCATGTAACTTGTTTGGCTCCATGTGGCATCTAGCGTGCTTGTCTATCTGCCTCGCATCCCAGGCACTGTGGCTGTGTTGAATTATGAGGGTCAGGAACTGGAGGACTCACCTACAGGGAGGCTCAACTCTGCTTCCAACGTTGGGGCTTCAGCTGGGGAGGTTCTATGCTTGGGGTGGGGCCTCATGAGGTATCCTGGGTCATTTGGAGTCCTACCCCTGCTGTGTAGCCAGTAATACTGGTCTCTGGAGAGGTTATGGGTACCACACTGCTGGGCAAGCCCTGCGCGCTCTCTGTCCTGGGAGGAGCCCGCTTACAGTCCAAGGAGCACAGGCACAATTTTGGTGGGCACAGTATGTCCCACAAAATATTTATCCTTGATCTGTTCTTCAGTTGCTGTTATGACTTGTTTACACCTTTATTTTGTGATACAGCCCTGTGGTTAATTGTTCTGTAAGCTGACTACCCAAGGGACTGTCAGAAACTGGCTACCATAAGGAACTTGGCCTACTATACTGACATGTACATGTGGTGTGTGTCCAGTCTGTGAAAATTAGGTCAACTGAAGGAGGTGGTCAGTGTAGGGAGACGGTCAGCTATGGAGGTTCCACTGTATTTGTTTTTAAGTTGCCATAGAGATATATTCAATAATAATTATGGGTGATTTTTAGACTAGTAAATAATACTTGTGTTTCCTTTTATTCCAAAAGGGTAGCCTAGTGTTCTCTGGCATGTCAAGAGTTAATTACCAGTGATTTAAATGGCCTAATGAAAAATAAATAAAATAATAAATAATAATAATAATAATTTTGTGTGTTCTACTGAGCTGCTTTTTCTTTTTTTCTTTTTTCTTTCTTTTTTTTTTTTTTTGAGACAGAGCCTCAAGCTGTCTCCCTGGATAGAGTGCCGTGGCATCACAGCTCACAGCAACCTCCAATTCCTGGGCTCAAGCGAGTCTCTTGCCTCCGACTCCCAAGTACCTGGGACTACAGGCGCCCGCCACAATGCCCAGCCATTTGTTGGTTGCAGCCGTGATTGTTGTTTGGCGGGCCGGGCTGGATTCGAACCCGCCAGCTCAGGTGTACATGGCTGGCACCTTAGCCCGTTGAGCCACAGGCGCCGAGCCACAAAATTATTTTAAACTTTAAAAATTCTGACTTTATACTTCTTTCTATTTAGAGAAGAACGAAAGAGGACACATGGAAATCAGATGACCTCAGAAAACACCTTTGGGTAATGTATTTTGAAGATATAAGCCGAGGCCCAGAGGGGAGCCTTTGTGGCTTCTCTGGTAGGTGTACCTGGCCTGCAGCCCTGCCTGACTCTGGTTATCTGCAGCTCTTTTCGGGGGCCATTTGACACAAAGTTGAAGCTGTGTGGTTAACCCCTCTGGCTGCCTCACTAGCCCAGTGGGGCCTTGTCACCGCCCCTGCACTGCTGGGGGGGAGGGAATCTCGGTTCAGGGTTTAGGGTGGCTGGGCACATTGGGGTAGGGGAGGGTCCTGGGCTTGAGTCCAAGTCCTCTGGAGAGTTTTGTACCCAGGATCCTTGTACTTTCTGTAGGATACAGCTGTTCATGCGGCAGTGACTTTACAGCATAGCCTCAGGGTCTGTTTTTCTTTCTAGTCCATGAAGTAAAATCAGTATGAATGCCTCTGATCTATGGGTGCTGGTAGCAGCTGAGGAATGCGGAGTGTGATGCTAAGTTCTTTAGTGCTCTGAGAGCACCCACTATGACTCCTGCCTGTCTTCCTGAAATTGGAAAGTGGTTGTATGTAGGATGAGATTGTGGTTTTTTTTGAGACAGGGTCTCTCTCTATCACCCTGGCTAGAGTGCTGTAGCATCATCACTGTTTACTGCAGTCTCCAACTCCTGGGCCCAAGAGACCCTCCTACCTTTAGCCTTCTGAGTAGCTGGGACTACAGTTGCCCACCACAATGCCCAGCTATTTTTAGAGACTGTGTCTCACTCCTGCTCAGGGTGGTCTTGAACTCCTGAGCTCAGGTGATCCACCCACCTTGGCTCCCAGAGTGTTGGGATTACAGGCGTGAGCCACCATGACTGGCCCACTGGCTAACTTTTTCTATTTTTTTTTTTAAAGAAACGGGGTGTTGCTCTTGCTCAGGCTGGTCTCAAACTCCCGGGCTCAAGTGATTCTCCCACTCAGCCTCCTGGAGTGCTAGGGCTACAGTTGTGAGCCACCACCAGGGTTTCTAAAGGTCCTTCCAGTGCATCTGTGGCTCACATTCAGCTGTTCAGCATCTCATGGAAACACACTTCTCCAGTCAAGGACTATACTGTTTTCTCTTGTTTTAGGCTGCACAGTCAGGAAATCATAAGGAAGATAAGAAACGCAGGGAGAAGAAGCTGCACCAGGAGGCTGAGGTGGACCTCCTGGAATACAAGGAGCCTAGGTCCAGGGCTCTAGACAGAGAGACCAAGCACAGGGAGAGGACAGGTGATGTCCACACTGCTAAAGATAGTCCTCTTTGGGAGAGAGAAAGAGAAAAGCAAAGAGAGAGAAAAAAAGACGCAAAAGACCGGGAGAGAGACAAGTTGAAAGAGAAACACCGAGAACAAGATGCAGAAAAGTCTCACAGTAAAGGAAAGGACAGAGAAAAAGAGAGAGACAGAAAAGCCCGGAGAGAAGATCTGTGGCAGACGCCGGCTCACCACAACCTGCTAGGCCGGGAGGCGCGGGGCCGGCAGCTGTTGGAGCGGGCAGAGCGGAGGATCCGCTCAGGTGCGTCCTGGTCCCTGCCTGTGCCTGGGCTGTACATGTTGGCAGAGAGTCTGTGGCAGCCGCTCTTAGCTCCCTTTCCCCTAAACACTCTGGCTGTTTGGGACATTTTCCTGTTTTGAAATGTCCATTCAGCTTTTTATTTTCTCACGTAGTTTCTATAAATGTTTTAACTTTGGATTTTAAGTTATAGGCCCTGTTCTCTGTGAGTGTGTGTCTGTGTTTCAACATTATTTTCTTTTTGACATTTTAAAAATGCAATCCATGAGAATGACATTTTTCTCATTATTTGCTAGAGTTTAAAATGTATTTTAGACTTATTGTTATAATAAATCTCAATCCCCATTGTAAGTAAGCAAAAATAATACTCTTTGATAAAAAGTTTTTCTCAAAAGTTTTAAGTAACATGTAAATATTATTTAGCAAAATTTCTAGAAATTAGAAATTCCAAAGGTAAAGATGCAACTCCCCTTCTCCTTGGAAGTTTCCTCATTATTTTATTGTTATATAGATAGTATATGCTACTTATAAAAAATTCATACTGGCTAACATAAGTGAAAAAGGAATGTATTAGAAGAATATGTGGTAACTTCATAGCCAGAAGGCCTTGGGTATGAAAATGATGGAAACCAGGAACCTTTACTGATTTACCTTGTTCCCTACTGTTCCCTTGTATGGTTATACCAAGAGTCTTTTATCCCTGGTGCTGCTGGCCTGCTGGGAACGAGGCTGCTGAGGGAGCTTATGGGCATCTTTGTATCTGTAGATGGACATTTCTGTTGGGGTATATTCCTAGGGGCGAAGCTAGTGGGATAATTGGGTAACCACTAGTTAAATTTTAACAATTGATATTTTACTATTTTATGAGTCTTTTAAAATTATTACTTCTGATCTTTTTGGTATTTCTAAGAAAACGTTTTGTTCTCAGATGACTCTTTTTGTTGGTACCTGCTCTTGTTTTTACAGTGTGGTATTTAAGTGAACTACCTTGGAAAGATTAGCTGTACATGAGATGAGGCTCTTGGAAGCTCTCTTTTTCATCTTGTGTAGGCCTCCTCCCTGCCCTTGATGTGTGCACTCCCTGGCTGGCGCTAGTTCCATAGTCTTAAATACCATTTGTCAGGTTCTTGAGTTCCAACTTTTTATCCCCAGCTGGACCTCATCCCTGAATTCAGACTTGGTTATCCACCTGAATCCACCTGTGCTTTGGGGGTTTAGTGGATATACCTACTTGATATGCCCCAGACTGAACTGCTCAGGGCCCCTCCAGAAGCAACTTTGCCTCAGATAAGCCCATCGCAGCTGATGGTGGCTGTATCCCTTTTCCTTAGGTCAGAAACCCTAGGACTCATCTTGCTCCATGCTTTTCTTTCTGGTCTCTGAGAGAACCTTGTGGGCTCACCTTGAAAACACACCCAGAACCTGGCCCCTGTATCCCAGACACCTAGAAAGGTGCTCAGTGCTTGGAGATACTTTGTGAATGAAGGGACTTTGTCTCAGTTATCGCTGAAAGTCTGGGTTTGCCCTCATTTTTTAAATTTTTGATTCTTCTAATTTAAAGCTAGTGATTTTTTTGTTTATGCAGATTCAGAAGTGAAAGTCTGGCTTTCAGTGTTCAATGGTGCTGAGGGCATCAATCAGTCTGTGCAGGCTGTTTGCTCCCCAGGCTCCTGTGGGCCTGTCGCATTAGCCTGGGCCTGACAAGGCAGTCTCCTGCCAGGCTGGGGGTACTGCCTTCCCGCTCTGGGCCTGACACTGTAGTCTCTGCTGGGTTGGGGACACTCCCCTTTCTCCCTCAGTTCCTCAGGGGCCTCCTTCGTACCTCAGCAGTGGGTGCTGGGAAGATAGCACCCACAGATGTGCTCTCTTCCCAGCACATCCGTGAGGCAGGCCCTACAAGTGGGGAATCTGCAGGCTTATGATTTCAAGATGGTTCTTTGTTCTTTTTTAAGCACCAAAAAAGGCAGGAAAAAGTTTTGCTTTTCTCTGCTGTACCCGCTGTTTTTTTTTTTTTTTTTTTAATTTTGCAGTTTTTGGCCAGGGCCGGGTTTGAACCTGCCACCTCC
This sequence comes from Perodicticus potto, assembly GCA_963574655.1. Lineage (NCBI taxonomy): Eukaryota > Metazoa > Chordata > Mammalia > Primates > Lorisidae > Perodicticus > Perodicticus potto. The sequence continues at coordinate 19,320 of CAUYRH010123739.1, forward strand.
GGTATATGGGGCCAGCGCCCTACTCCTTTGAGTCACAGGCGCCGCCCTGCTGCACTCCTTTTAATAAAAGCATCTATTCTGTAAAATTTGGATTTAGTCAAAGGCTGTACTTAAGGACTTAGAAGGCCACATGTGGACATAAGGCTGGGGAGGTTCTTAGGTGGAGCTATGCTTCTGTGAGTCTCTGGCCACTGTTAACAGGAGGCCCATAGGTGTCATGTGCTTGGGTGGTGCCCCCATGAATTTCCAGGGATCAGTCAGCCACTTGCCGAGTGCCTCCGTAGTAAACTGGGAGAGGGGAAGAACTGTATCTGTCCCTTAGACTGCCATTTTTATCTTCCTCTTTTTTTTTTTTTTTTTTTGAGATAGAGCCTCAAGCTGTTGCCTTGAGTAGAGTGCTGTGGCATCACAGCTCACAGCAACCTCCAACTCATGGGCTTAAGCAATTCTCTTGCCTTGGCTTCCCAAGTCGCTAGGACTACAGGTGCCTGCCACAAAGCCCAGCTATTTTTTGGTTGTAGTTGTCATTGTTGTTTGGCAGGCCCAGGCTGGATTCGAACCCACCAGCTCTGGTGTATGTGGCTGGCACTTTAGCTGCTTGAGCTACAAGCGCCAAGCCTATCTTCCTCTTTATTTAAATTTGACACTAGAACTTTTCCTTCTTGAGTTGGAGAATGTGTTTTTTAGTTGAACACTGTTTTTTGATACATGTTAATATGAAATATGCAGTAAAGGCTGTAGCAAGATGTGAGAAGATCTTTTTAATGTACTAAAATTTGGGAATGTTAAAAACATGTTTTATTTTTTGTAGTAAGTAAAGTAAGAAATGAAGATAAAGAAAGGAGAGAGGAAGACTGTGAAAGAGGAGATGAAGACAGAGAGAGAAGGTACCGAGAGAGGAAGGTGAGCCCTGCGGGCTGGGGCTTCCCACACGCACCCAGAGCAGGGCTGCCGCGCTCATCAAAGCATGTTGGGAGATTTCACACGCCAGACTCTGAGGCCTGGGGAAGGCCTCAGGCACTAGGTGTAGTCATTTCTTCCCCTCGTGGTTGAGTATTCTCTGATTCCATGGGTAATGTGTAACAGATGTACAAAATGTAGAAAATACAGATTAAATAATAAGAAAACAGAATATGTCCAATCCTTACCCAAAATAATTACTACTGATAACATTTAGGCATGCATTTTAGGCAGGTTTACATATGTGTGTTTGTATTTGTACATATAACATTTTTTCTTAAGTTGGATTTTTGCTGAGTTTTTCTTTTGCAGTTTTTGGCAGGGCTGGGTTTGAACCCACCACCTCCTATATATGGGGCCAGCACCCTACCCCTTTGAGTCACAAGCGCTGCCCAAGACTTTTGCTGTTTTATAAATTGTTTAAACTTAATATACTTAGAGCACCTTCCTGAGTTATCAAGTTTCCCTGTAATATTTTAAGGGATGTATAATTTAATATTCATCAATACAGAAGTATCGATTCTCTTGGCACATCTGCTACCTTTGGACACATGGGTTGCTTCTAATTTTTTTTTTATTATAAAGATATCCACGGGATAAGCTTATTTCATTTATTTGCAATTATTTCCTTATGATTAATTTCTGGAACTGAACTTTCTGGATCACGGTAAATGTAAACTTGCCCCTTTTGTGACTGTTTATACCATCAGGGTGTAGTTCCCATGTTGCAGGCAGCAGCTGGGCCTAATCATCATCGTAAATATTTGCTTCCTTAATTCAGAAGAAAATGTCATTTTTGGCACTTTTAAAAAGGAGTAACGGGGCGGCGCCTGTGACTTAAAGGAGTAGGGCACCGGCCCCATATGCCAGAGGTGGCGGGTTCAAACCCAGCCCCGGCCAAAAACTGCTCTTTCATTAATTACTTCCCATATATAGTTGGTTAATTTCTAAGGGCACCTCTTACTGATTTGTAAGATTATTTTATTTTTTTATTTTTTCTTGAGTCTCACTCTTTTTCAGAGTCTCACTCTGTTGCCCTGGCTAGAGTGCCATGGCCTCAGCCCAGCTCACACCAGCATCAAACTCCTGGGCTTAAGCCATCCTTTTGCCTCAGTCTCCCAAGTAGCTTAGACTACAGGTGCCTGCTACCACCCTGGTTAATTTTTCTATTTTTAGTAGAGATAGGGTCTTGCTCTTTCTCAGGCTGGTCTCAAACTCATGAGCTCAGGTGATCCATCCATCTTGGCCTCCCAGAGTGCTGGGATTACAGATGTGAGGCACTGTGCCTGCCTGACTGATAAGAATACTTTTTTTTTTTTTTTTTTTTTGAGATAGAGTCTCACTTTGTTGCCCTCTGTAGAGTGCGATGGTGTCATAGCTCACAGCAACCTCAAACTCTTGGGCTCAAGCAGTTGTCTTACCTCAGTCTCCCTAGTAGCTGGGACTACAGGCTCTTGCCACAACTCCCAGATATTTTTAGAGATGGGGGTCTTGTTCTTGTTCAGGCTGGTCTCAAACTCCTGAGCTCAGGTATTCCACGCGCTTCAGCCTCCCAGAGTGTTGGGATTCCAGGCACGAGTCACCTTGCCAGCCTATTTTATTTTCTTATTTTTATTTTTATTTTTTGAGACAGAGTCTTACTATATCGCCCTTGGTAGAGTGCCGTGGCGTCAAAGCTCACAGCAGCCTCAAACTCTTGTGCTTAACAGATTCTCTTGTTGCAGCTTCCCAAGTAACTGGGAATATAGGTGCCCATCACAACACCTAGCTATTTTTTCGTTGTAGTTGTCGTTGTTTAGTAGGCCTAGGCCAGGTTCCAACCTGCCAGCCCCAGTGTATGTGGCCAGAGCTCTAACCACTGAGCTATGGGCGCCAAGCCCAACCAGTGTTTTTAAAGACTTAATTCTTTGATTACTGTGGAGGTTATTTTGGGGGAATGGTGTGAGGTGGTAACCTGACTTTACTTCTGAGCTTGGTCAAAGAGACAGTCAACTTGTTCTTCTTTAGGATGAGCAGAGTGGTTGGTGTCAGGGAACGAAGGAGGGAAATGAGTTAGGAAGATGTCGGGTTCCCAGGGAACTGAGAGTTGTGGTGGGCATTGTGGATCATGAACCCAGTGTACCTAGTTGGGGGTGAGCAGAGAAGCGCTGGTGTGAAGGGTAAAGTCAGCTCGCTCTGGGATCTGTTGGCCATGGTGCCGGTGCTGCCTGAAGTCAGAGTTAGAGCCAAAAATATTATGTTGTAATATCCTGCTGTACAGTTTGTGATGAATGACACCAGATGTTTACAGAGTATTTGAGGGGACTACAGAGGTGACTAAATGGTCACAGCTTTCAAGACTCTCCACCTGTATGGGACTGATTAAGAAGGAAAGTGAGGCTCGGCGCCTGTGGCTCAACGGGCTAAGGTGCCAGCCACGTACACCTGAGCTGGCGGGTTTGAATCCAGCCTGGACCCGCCAAACAATGACGGCTGCAACCAAAAAAAAATAGCCCGGCGTTGTGGCAGGCGTCTATAGTCCCAGCTACTTGGGAGGCGGAGGCAGGAGACTCGCTTGAGCCCAGGAATTGGAGGTTGCGGTGAGCTGTGATGCCACAGCACTCTATCCAGGGTGACAGCTTGAGGCTTTGTCTCAAAAAAAACAAAACAAGAATGAAAGTGACGACGCACACCTGTGTGGGGAGACCCTTGTGGGGAGGTGTGCTGCTGTTGTTGTGCAGAGTGTCTTCCCAGGAGGGCACAGAGGTTTCTTAGGTGGGGATTCTAGGGCCATGAGAGTGACAAGAACGAAAGCGTGGGGCTCGGTGCCTGTAGGTCAGTGGCCAGGGCGCCAGCCACATACACCAGAGCTGATGGGTTCGAATCCAGTCCAGGCCTGACAGACAACAGTGACAACTACAACAAAAAAATAGCTGGGTGTTGTGGCAGGTGCTGTTAGTCCCAGCTACTTGGGAGGCAGAGGCAAGGGAATTGCTTAAGCCCAAGAGTTTTAGGGTACTATGAGTTGTGACGCCATGGCACTCTACCTAGGGCAACAGCTTGAGATGCTGTCAAAAATAAGAAAAAAAGAATGAAAGAGTGAGGGCTGATGGAGATGCCAACCTCCTGCTGACACATGTGCATGCTGTTTTCGTACTGGGGCAAGGGAAGTGGGAAACTGAGGGTTCTAATATTTGGTCAGGTGTTGGCAGCATCTCACAGTGGACCAGTGCCGTGAATGGAGTTTTTCTGTGTTCCAGAAGGATAACAGGTTAAATTTGGGGAAAGATACCTGACAACAGGATAGAGGAGTGAAGGGGGAAATGGTAATGCTTTAACTTTCCCTGCTTTTATCATAACATATATAAAGACAGAGTACAACTGTCCCTTGGTATCTGTGGGGACTGGTTCCAGGGCTTTCCTTGAATCCAAAATCCTTGAATGCTCAAGTCCCTGGTCTGATGATGTAGCATTTCCATATAACCTACGCATATCCTCCCAAGTGCTCTAAATTATCTCCGTATCACTTACAGCACCTAATACATTGCAAATGCTGTGAAAATAGTTGTTACACTTTATCATGTAGAGAGTAATGGCAAGGAAGGAGAAGCCTATACACATTCAGCACCGACACTGTTCTCCCCAGGTGTTTCTGGTCTAAGGTTGGTGGAATCTGGGTGTAGAGGGCTGACTGGTGTTCGTGCACTTCTCACCGTGTTGTGCTTTGCAGCTGCAGTATGGGAGCAGTAAAGAAAACCCTCTCAAGTACTGGCTGTATAAAGAAGAGGGTGAGAGAAGACACAGGAAGCCACGAGAGCCAGATCGAGAAAAGAAACACCGAGAAAAAAGCAGCACCAGAGAAAAAAGGGAGAAATATTCAAAAGAAAAAAGTAGTTCTTTCTCTGACAAAGAAGGGGAAGAAAGGCACAGGGAGAAGCGGCCCAAGGAGGGCTTTCCTGTGGGCGATGAGTGGCTGCGCAGTGACGGGGGCCGAAGGGAGAGAGCGAAAGACGAGCACAGGAAAAGGGATTCCAAGGTACCTTGATAGCGAGACCTGTGCTCTTCAGAGAAAGTGTTGCCTTAACAATGCCAGAGAATGTTCAGATTTGTTGCCTAATAGTAGCAATCTTGGTACAGACATGATTCTAGTAATATTATGGCATTAAGTACAGAAGAGATCTTCTCAGATCTCTTCTCCCTTTCTCAGAAGGGATCTTCTGAGAAATAAGAAGTCAAATCTTTTGACTATATTGTGAATATCCTTTTTTTTTTGAGACAGAGTTTCAGGCTGTGGCCCTAAGTAGAGTGCTGTGGTGTCACAGCTCACAGCAACCTCAAACTCTTGGGCTTAAGAGATTCTCTTGCCTCAGCCTCCCAAGTAGCTGCCACTATAGGAGCCCGCCACAATGCCTGACTACTTTTGTTGTTGTTGTTGGATTTGTCATTGCTGTTTTAGCAGGCCCGGGCCAGCCTTGGTGAATGTGGCCAGTGCCCTACCCACTGAGCTATGGGCACCGCCTGTGAATATACTTTTAACAGATACTTGAATCTATTGTAAGATTTTGAAATATGACATTAAAAAGAAAGCAGATTTTTTTGAAGTGGAAATTAAGTGCATAATTTAGTAAAAAAGCATTTCATTCAGAATTAGTATAATAGTGTAAATTTGCAAAAAACCCCAAACAACGGAAATATAAAATTATTGATTGCAAAGGATCCAGTTTTCTTACCTTGGATATTGGTTCTCTGTTTCTCTGTGCAGTTTTTTTTTTTTTTTTTTTCAGGTTACTGTGAGGATACAAATAACCAAGTCTCAATATTTGAATTTGTTTGATAGAGTCCCACTTATAATTGCATCCTGCACCCAAAAGGTGTTCCATATACCCCCCTATATTGTGCCCATTTAGTGGGAACACCCCCAGTCCCCCCTCCCTTCTCCCCCTGTCTTTTTGTCTCTCCCCTTAGCTTGAAATGAGTTTTTCTCCTTTGTGGGTGTTAATTAGATCATCTCCTGGCTTCATATTAGAATTGAGTACATTGGATAATTGCTTTTCCATTCTTATGATACTTTAGTAAGAGGAATGTGTTTCAGCTCCATCCAGATTGATACAAAAGATGTAAAGTCACCATCTTTTTAGTGTCTAAATAGTATTCCATGGTGTACATATACTATAATGTTAATCTATTAATGGGTTTATGGACATTTAGATTGTTTCCACATCTTGGCAATTGTAAATTAAGCTGCAGTAAACAATCTAGTGCAAATGTCCTTATGATAAAATGATATTTTTCTTCTGGATAGATGCCTAGTTGTGAGATTGTGGGGTCAAACAGGGGATCTAATTTGAGTTCTTTGAGGTTTCTCCATATTTCTTTCCAAAGAGGCTGTATTAGTTTGCAGTCCCATCAACAGTGTAAAAGTATTCCCTTCTCTCCACATCCATGCCAGCATCTGCAGCCTTGAGACTTTGTGTTATAAGCTATTCTCACTGGGGTTAGGTGATATCTCAAGGTGGTTTTGATTTGCGTTTCTCTGATGTTTAGGGATAATGAGCATTTTTTGATATTCATCTGTCTTCCTCAGAGAAGGTTCTGTTCATGTCTCTTGCCCAGTGTTAGATGGGATTGTTAGCTCTTTTTTGTTGATTAATTTGAGTTCTCAGTAGATCCTAGTTACCAAGCTTTTGTCAGATTCATAATATGCAAGTGTCTTTTCCCATTCTGAAGGTTTTCTATTTGATTTGATTGTTGTGTAATTAGCTATACAGAAGCTTTTCTGGTTAATTAAGTCCCATTTGTTTATTTTTGTTGTTGTTGCAATTGCCAGGGAAGTCTTCTTTATAAAATCTTTCCCCAGACGGACATCTTCAAGAGTTTTTCCTATATTTTCTTCTAGGATTTTTATTGTTTTGTGCCTTAGACTTAAATCTTTTATCCATCTTGAATCAATTTTTATAAGTGGTGAAAGGCACAGGTCTTTTACATGTGGTTGTCCAGTTCTCCCAGCACCATTTGTTGAATAGGGATTCTTCTCCCCAGTGTATGCTTTACATTAAGAAAAGAAACAGCAGAAGACATTAACATATGGAAGAACATACCGTGCTCTTGGCTGGGAAGAATCAGCATTGTTAAAATGTGTACTTCCCAAAGCAATCTACAGATTCAGTGCAATCCCCATTAAAATACCATCATCATACTTTGAAGAACTGGAAAAAATAGTTCTTTCTTTTGTCTGGAACCAGAAGAAACCCTGTATAGCTAAGGCCATTCTTACAGTAACAATAAAGCCAGAGGCATCCCTCTACCAGACTTTATGCTATACTATCAGGCCACTGTGATCAAAACAGCAGGGTACAAAATAGAGACATAGGCACCTGGAACCATATAGAAAAGAGATGAAGCCAGTGTTTTACAGCCATCTGATCTTTAATAAATCTATGTAGTTTTTGACCTATTATTTTAATTACAGTTTTGTGTCTTTTACTGTACAGCCCCTCTAGTTATCCATTAGAGATAGCAAGGGTGTGATTAAATATCACAGGTATACAAAGTGTTCTTCTGAGGTTCCTGACTAGTGATCTAATTTCTCTCTTGTGCTATTGGCCACACTTTGATTCTTTTGAAGATTGGGTAATGCTTCTTTCTGCTCTTGGAAGCAGTGACCTCAGACATCTCTCATAAATATAGATTCTGCCTCAGGGCTCTCCTAAGCAGAGTGTTGGTTGGTTCTGAGATGTGATGTGGCAAGGCCATAGGGGTTTGATTACGAGTACTGGCCTCAGGCCCCCGCTTTGCACATGTTGCTGGGCCAGCAGGCACCTGCCTCCCTGAGCACTGCCTGAGTCTTGAGAACAGAGGTGCAGGCCTGGTGCCATTACTGGTATCCCTGAACACATCACCAGCCTATGTGCAGCCTGCCCGGCCAGTGTCAAGGAGCCATGGCCCCACAAGTGCTCTACCACTCAGGTTTAATTCTTATAATTAACTTGATTACTTTTCTCCTGTTAAACATGTAGTTATACTTAAAAATACTAATTTTGGAAAACCTGTTTATCATAGGGAGTATAAAAAATAGCAGTTACTCAAGAGCCTAGCCCCAGGGATCATCTGTTCTATAATACGTGCATGTCCTTGCCTCTTTTTTCCTGTGCATAAATGAACTTTGTACAAGAGCAGAATTGAAATTATTACTCTCTTCTCTTTATTCCAGGAGGTTCTTTTTAATATTTAATAGCTATCTGGTATTCTGTCATGTGTTCATAACTGCATTTATTTTGCAAGTTTTCTAATATTGAACATTCAAATGGTTAACTTTTTTGAAATTGTAAATGATTCTATGATAAGCAGGTTGAAAATCTTAATAATTTTCTTTGATTATTCTCTGTGGTTAATTTCTTAGGTGTAAAATTTACAGGTCAAGGTGTTTAGATATTTTTAACTCTTTTTAAAGCGGTTGATGGGTGTTGTGTCAGGCCCTCTAGAGCAGTATTTTCAACCTTTTTTAAAATCTCATGGCACACTTGAACCTATAGTGAAACATCCGCAGCACACTTAAATTATGTTGATCATAAAAAAAAAAAACAAAAAAGAGTAAAAAAAAAAGAATACATACTCCCTGTGGTTTGAACTTCTTTCTAAAATAATTTAATGATTTTTACAATTTTCCTAGGCACACCTAAGATCCTCTCAGGGCACCCATTGTGCTGTAGCACCCCAGTGGAAAATCCCTGCTGTAGACTGACCTTTGTTAGTTGTGCCCTGACCGGCTATTTCTGCTCTGCACTGCTTGGCGCCCATGCCTTCCTCATGGTCTTCCCGTGAGGCCAGGGGCTGCCCTAGCATCTTCACCTGGGGGCTGCCACGTTCCTCCCTGTACCCCCAACTCAGTCTCTTTTCAGATAGTCCACCTGCATGTAGTGGTTTACAATCTCATAGTCTTAATATTATTTTTAAAAATTTGCATAGTTCATGAGAAGGTTGTTTAAATTTTTTTCTTTATAGGTACACAGATCTATAAAATTGTTACATTCTATATGTTTTTTGGGTTTTTTTTTTTTTTGTTTCTTAGTTTGTTTGAGACAGAGTCTTGTTATATTGCCCTCGGTAGAGTGCCTAGGCATCACAGCTTACAGCAACCTCAATCTCCTGGGCTAAAGTGATTCTCTTGCCTCAGCCTCCCAGTAGCTGGGACTACAGGTGCCCACCACAACACCCAGCTATTTTTTGTTGTTGTTGCAGTTGTCGTTGTTTAACTGGCCCAGGTCGGGTTTGAACCCACCAGCCTTCAGTGTACATGGCTGGTGCCATAACCACTGTACTACAGCTGCAGAGCCTACATTCCATATGATTAAAGTTCATCATTTTAAGCAATTTAAGGAACTAGTCAGGTTTATCTGTAAATAATGTGTTGCTCATGTGAAATGATGACTGTGATTCTTTTACTTGCTGAGGTAACGTATAATTACCCTTTTAAATATACTTATATTTATTTGGCTGACATTATCTAATTTACTAAAATAGCTCCTAAAAATGGTTATTTTAAAGTATAGTTGCAGTGTAGTTGCTGGTGTTAAATTTTTGATCTGTGCTTGTGTTATGGTGCTTGTGATTGCTTCGCCAGTTGGGACATACTAATTAGTGGCTGGAATTTCTGTTTGGTAGAATGGTGAACACAGGAGTCGTGGGACAAGTTCAAGGAAAGATGGAACCTGCAGCCAGTAAGGAGCACACGCCTTTGGTTGACCTCATGGTGATACGGTTCTCAGGGAATGCTTTATTGTTGAGTTTTTCATATGGGGCCTAATTATAGTCAGTAAATGGGAACAGGTTATAGATGTACTTCATTCTGGGTCTAACTCCCCTCCAAATGGGCCAGTATGTTTTAGGTATCCTACAGGAGCTTGGAACCTTGTTATAAATTACTAGCTTATTTTTTGTTTGTTTCATATTAGAATATAATATGTTTAAATTAGAATATCAGCACTTGCTTTGGGAAGAATTCATTTTGAAGTCTCTTCAGTTCCTTCTCTAGGCCTGAAGCTGAAATGTCTGTTGGTGGACAGTTCAGCACCTTTTATGGGTGTAAACTGACATATACTGGTTCACACCCTCTAAAAACAGGGTGTGCCCCTAGATCCCCCACTGCCCAGTGTACAGGAAATGCAGTGAGTCCAAGGTCCTGCACTGTCCTGTGCTAGAATTTTTTTTTTTTTTTTTTAGAGACAGAGTCTCACTTTGTTACCTGTGGTAGAGTGCTGTCGCATCACAGCTCACAGCAACCTCCAGTTCTTGGGCTTAGGCAATTCTCTTGCCTCTGCCTCCCGAGTAGCTGGGACTACAGGCGCCCGTCACAACACCTGGCCATTTTTTTTTCTTTTTTTGTTGCAGTTGTCGTTGTTTAGCAGGGCTGGGCCAGGCTTGAACCCACCAGCCCCAGTGTATGTGGCTGGCGTTGTAACCACTGAGCTACGGGTGCTGAGCTTGTGTCTCCCTCTTAATGGTGATGCTGGGTGGCCTCTCAGTAATACTGTGATTAACATTACTGATTTTGCGTGGGTTTTGTGAAGATTACAAATTAATTTAGTGCTTGTGCATGAACTCTTCATTTGTATTTTTCTATACACTCCCATTTTGTATAGAAGCCCTGATTTTAATTTCTTATCTGTGATGACCATATCGTAATTTTTTTTCATAGATTAGGAAAACTCAGGCTAAATGTCTTACCCAGATTTTTACAAAGCTAACACTTAAACCTGGGAGATCAAATTTGTAGATTTTATATTGAAAATGTGCTAGAATGGTCTTTTTTCTCTCTTTTTCCCTATTTTTTCCCCCTCTCTCACTCCCTCTCTAAGATAAAATAAACCTATACTTTTATGTCCTAAAAAAAATGCTAGAATGACCTTCTGAGCTTTTTTGCTCAATTCTCTACATCTATTAAACCATGTTATAGTAAATTGGTATAAATGTAAATTATAATAATTGACAATCAATTCAAAATTTTGAAAGTATTTTAGATCCTTGCTAACATATAAAATATGATTAAAAATAGAGCCTATTTTGGGCAGCGCCTGTGGCTCAGTGAGTAGGGTGCCAGCCCCATATACCAAGGGTGGCAGGTTCGAACTCAGCCCCGGCCAAACTGCAACAAAAAATAGCTGCGTGTTGTGGTGGTCACCTGTAGTCCCAGCTACTTGGGAGGCTGAGGCAAGAGAATCGCCTAAGCCCAGGAGTTGGAGGTTGCTGTGAGCTGTGATGCCACGGCACTCTACCGAGGGCAACAAAGTGAAATTCTTGTCTCTTAAAAAAAAAAAAAATAGAGCTTATTTCAAGATCAGTTTTTCTTTTGGAGATACAAAATTATGTTAACATAAAATAGTTTGAAGGATTGACTAATAAAATTATAGAAAATTTGTAGAACTCTTAAAGATATAGATTTGCACATACACAGTGTTTATTAAAACACATAATTTCTTCTCCCTCTAGAAGATATTTTCTATCTTGAGTTATTGCTGAAATAATAAAAATGTTCAGAAGACTTTACCATTTATAGTTCTAATAAAACATGTTTTGTCAACCTGCAGCAGTTCTTAATATCAAAATGCTGATAAGAGCTTTCACTGATAGGGAGAATGTTTTATTTTTTAAAAGTTTTGATTTAAAAATAAATTTTGATTCTGATTATGTTTGCTTTCCAGGCATGCAGAGAATTTAGTAAAGAATGATGGAAAGGATAAAGACTCAAGAAGGAAGGTAAGGTAGTCTACACTGAAGATACAACGATTTCCTTACACATTAAGAGCTACGAGCTTAGTTTGGGTCTCACCTTGGGAGCAGAACCTGAGACAGGACTTGTTTGCAGGTGGTTTATTTGAATGGTGATCCCAGAATGCAAATAGGGGGCTCACTTTACTTTAGATTAGAAGACTCAACAAAATGGAGAGTAAAGACATAAGTCGTCCAGCAGGAGCTGTGAGAGAGTTGGGGAACAGACAAAACAAGCTTTGAGACAGACCTTTCATAATGACCAAACAATCAGTCAGCAGCAGGTTTAACAATTATAAACGAATATAGGCCTACCAAGGGAACAGCAAAATATAAGAAGCAAAAATGATAGAATTGAAGGGAGAAATAGACAATTCACAGTAACAGAGACTCTAGCATCCTACTTTCAATAATGGATAGTGCATTTTTTGCTAACAAATTAGACGATTTAGATGAAAGGGACAAAGTCTTAAAGATGTAAATTATCAAAATTGCTTTAAGAATAGACCATGACGAAGAAATTGCATTAGAATTAATCATACCACTGGCTGGGCACAGTGGCTCACGCCTGTAATCCTAGCACTCTGGGAGGCCAAGGCTTGGATCCTTTGAGCTCAGGAGTTTGAGACCAGCCTGAGCAAGAGTAAGACCCCACCTCTAGTCTCTACTAAAAATGAAAAACTGAGGGAAGAGGATCACTTTAGCCCAAGAGTCTGAGGTTGCTGTGAGCTATGACGCCATGGCACTCTGCTGAGGATGAAAAAGTAAGACTGTGTCTCTCATACCACAAGAAAGCCCAGGCTTAGGCTCAGATGATTCTCTGGCAAATTCTATTAAATACTTGTTACTAGTATTGTATGTTACTTGTAACATGCACACCTGATGCCTCTTGTTTTCATGTTTTATGTTACTCTGTGTGTGTGTGAATAGTATGAATCATAACATGCACTGTGTTTTTCTCCTTAGTATTATCCTTAGATAGCATTTCTCCTGTCTTCCCTTTCATTCTTTATTTTTTTTGACAGGGATTTTCACTCTGTGCCCCTAGGTAGAGTGCTGTGGGGTTACAGCTCACAGCAACCTCAAACTCCTGGGCTCAAGGCAATCCTCTTGGCTCAGCCTCCCAAGTAGCTGGCCCTAAAGACACCTGCTACGATGCCCGGCTAGTTTTTCTATTTTTAGTAGAGACAGGTCTTGCTCTTGTTCAGGCTGGTCTCAAACTCCTGAGCTCAGGCGATCCACCCATATCCGCCTGCCAGAGTGTTGGGATTATAGGCTTGACCCACCATGCCCAGCCTGTCTTCACTTTTTATACCATTCTCATAATTACCATAAGAATAGTCTTCACAACTATTTAATAATTATAAAAGGTTATATTATGGTGTTACGACTATCATCTATTTTCTATTATAGATAATGTAGCAAGCACATTCTTCTATGGAATTATTTCTGAAGAATAATTTTTTCTTTATTTGATAGTTATCTGAATCCCAAGACCTTGAGATAATCATATTTAACAATTTGGTAAGATAATTTATGAATCTCTTTATTTTATATGCATGTTCAAACACATGCAATTTTATATGAATTAGGTCATACACCACCTGTTATTTTGATGTGAATGTGTTTTACTCATTCAGTTTTGGGGTGGTGGTCTATTGACTTACTATCTAGCTATGATGACACCTCTCACTGTAGGAAAGGCTTTATAAATATTTCTTTTCATATAATATTTGTAATCATATATTGATGCGTATTTGGGGAAATTTGATTGTCTTTTTTTGGTTTGTCGTACACTATGTACTCTGCTGTTTTTCTTGGTTTCATTGAAGAAATCCCTTCAGTTTGAATGATAAAGAACTACCTCATTCTTTTGTGAATAAATTTCTTAAAGAGTAATTGTGGGGTAGTTGGATGAAATATGTCGTTTTTTTCTTTGTTCACTAGAATTATAATGTGAGCCACATTTGTAATTTTAAATTTTCATATGGTCACATTAAAAATGTAAAAAAGAGGCTCGGCGCCTGTGGCTCAACAGGCTAAGGCGCCAGCCACGTACACCTGAGCTGGCGGGTTCGAATCCAGCCGGGCCCGCCAAACAACAATGACGGCTGCAACCAAAAAAAATGGCCGGGCGTTGTGGCGGATGCCTGTAGTCCCAGCTACTTGGGAGGCAGAGGCAAGAGACTTGCTTGAACCCAGGAATTGGAGGTTGCTGTGAGCTGTGATGCCACGGCACTCTACCCAGGGGACAGCTTGAGGTTCTGTCTCAAAAAAAAAAAAAAAAATGTAAAAAAGAAACATGAAATTTTAATACCTTATATAATCCATAAATTCTAAGCTAGTAATCTTTCAACCTGTAATCAGTATAAAAATTATGAATGAGATATTTTACATTTCTTTTTTTTTTTTAGAGGAATAAAATATATGGTGTGTTTTTCCTGTGTGTTTTGGAGAAATTATATGGTGTGTTTTGGAGAAATTCCAAATAAACCTGACAGCTTGTTTAACTGAGGGTTGGGTCCTGTGTTTACCACATCAGCATTGAGTTTATCTTGGTCTAAGTCTTGACTTAGGGTCGGGTCCTGTGTTCACAGCCTCAGCACTGAGTTTATCATGGTCTGAGTCTTCATTTGTAGAGAGCTTTCTGTATGTCAGAATAATTTTCTGGGCATGAGGAAAATTATTTCTGTTTTCTTTAAGAGTGCTACATTCCAATACCACCAGGGTGGAATGTACTGTGACTTCTAGATGTCAGCCCTCACTAGTGTTATGGCGATAGTAGGTGACAGTCTTGAAGCCTTTCCTGGTCAGACGCAAGTCATTTCTGGGGGTGTGGCATCTCATCTAGTCCTCTAACTAGGCCTTGGATGTAGGTAGAGCAATTTTTAATTTTTAGAGATGATGACTGAGGCACAGAGAGGCGAAGTCGCTTCCCCTGAGCCCCAAGGTTGATGAGCCACAAAGCTGAGACCCAAATTCCAGAGAAGGTGCTCACAGCCTGTGCACCTGACTACTGCAGGGAGGCACCACGGGGGAGCCGGACAGCCTCTGCCGTTGCCCTGGACTCTGGGCTGTCTCTTGTTAATTGTGGCTGTCCTCTCTCCATAGCACAGCCGTGAGGAAGGCTTATCTGTTTGGAAGTTGGCTCAGAGGCAAGGAGATGAGGAGACCATGGTAAGGAGAACACATCTTACATCTTCACAGTCCTGTCCAAACACGTACCTGCACTCACATTTCCTTGCTTTCCTACCACCACTCCACTAGTAGTGTCTTTATTATTCCTTTGAGACAACAGAACGTTACTATGAAGGGACTGATGAGATTTTAACACGGAGTTTATATTTGCACTTCCTTGAAAGTCCTTAGTCTTGTTGAAGGAAGTCTTGGTTACGGGAGTAGAAGAAGGCACCGGGACTGTGTGCATGCTGTCAGATTCCATAGACTAGTTGTTGGTGGAAGGGGGGAAAAGTTTGCAAAGAGCTTTGTACAGAAGAGGTCTAGGTTGAGTGAACAGCCAGCCTCTCATCTTCACTCTGCTTTTAGATCAAAGAAGTTACAGAAATCACCAAACATCTTTCTCAGCATCCGGGGACAGGCAGGTTCCCAGCAAGGCTCCATCTTGTCCCCATCCTGCTGGTGTGAGTGAGTGTTGAGTACGTGAATTACAGTTTAAAATCACCAAACATCTGTCCTCCAGAGTGGCTATACCATTTTATATTTCTGTCAGCAATTACTGCATTTCTGCCAGCAGATTCTGAGAAATATGCAAGGTAACAAATAATTTTCAGATGTGGATGTGAAACCAGAGTGATCATGTTCCTCAGGTGTGAGAGAATGACTGACAGCAGGTGACCCCTGCAGGCCTCTAGCACTAGCAGGAGCCCTCTCAGCCCTGGGGGGCAGGCAGTCTCCCAGCGAGGCACGTCTTGTCCCCATCCTACTGGTTTGTCCCCAGTGTGGTTGTCGCTCTGTCAAGAAATGAGGGTGTTTGTGGCACCTCCTTGTCCCACTGCCTAGCTAAGCTCTAGACACACTTTGGGTGTGAGTGAATTTTGAGTATGTAAATTACAGTTAAAAATGGGGCTGGACTAGGGATGATGAAGAACCCCTGGGTCATCCTGAGCTAAGCTGGAGGGGCATATGGTGCTATCAGTTGACTTCCTGCACAGCATTGCTTTTTCTTATCAGTCAGTATAATGTGTATTAACTTTACATAACAATGTGCTAGGAGGCCCTTGCTTTATTTAAAAATAATATTTTATCTTTTAGAGCAGTTTTAGGATCACAACAAAATTGAGAGGAAAGTTCAGAGATTTCCTATATTCCCCGACCACCACAGATGCACAGCTTCCCCTGTTATCAACATCCCTCACCAGAGTGGTACATTTGTCACAATCAGTGAACCTACATGGACACTTTGTCATCACTCAGAGTCCATTGTTTACATCATGGTTCACTCTTGGCCTTGCACGTGCCACATATCCACCAATAGTATCACACACAGCAGATTGACGGCCCTCAAAACCCTCTGTGCATCCCCTCTCGCTCCTTATTTCGGTAACACAACTGATCACTTCAGTGTCTGTGCTCTGCCTTTTCCAGAGTGTCACATATAGATACTGCTGTACTTATGATGGGGCCGCATCCTGATAAACTTGCCATTAGCTGAAAATACCCTAAGTGAAAACTGTGCTGAATACACCTGACACACTGAGCTTATAGCTTAGCTGAGCCTGCTTTAAATGTGCTAGGAACACTTATGATAGCATACAGTTGGCAAAATCATATAACAGAGAGCCTACTTTTCTTTAGTTGAAACAGGGCGGTTGTGGCATCATAGCTCTCAGTGACCTCTAACTCCTAGGTTCCAGTGATCCTCCTGCTTCAGCCTCCTGAGTAGTTGGGACTACAAATGTGCACTCTAACACCGACTAATTTTTCCCTTTTTGGTAGAGATGGGGTCTTGCTTTGCTCAGGCTGGGCCAGAACTCCTGAGCTTAAGGGATCCTCCTGCCTCAGCCTCCCAGAGTGATGGGATTACAAGTGTGAGCCGCCACACCCAGCCCAGAAAGCCTATTTTATAGTAAAGTGTTTGCTCTCCCATATAATTTATTGACTTCTGTGCTGCAGAGCTCAGTGTGGTTGTTTACCCTGCTGTTCCCCTGGCTGCCTAGGAGCTACAGCCAACTGCACCTGCCCCTCTCCCACACTTCCCCCCCCACCACTCCCCAACACCCCTGGGTGAGAGGGTATCCCATTGTGTGATTGTAGCCCAGGAAAAAAATCAAAATTCAAAAATTGAAGTGCAGTTTCTACTGAACAACACTCATTGCTTTCACACCATCCTAAGTCAAACTATCACAAGTCAGTTTGCCTGTGGTTGGACTTAACACTGTTGCCTTTTCAGACTGGATTCTTTCACTTAGAAATATGCATCGTAGTTCCTCCATGACTCCTCCAGGCATGGCTGCTCATTTTAGTGATTAGTAATACTTCACCGTATGACTGCACCAAGTTTATCCATTCACCACTGAAGGACATCTAGGTTGCCTCCAAGGCTTGACAGTGATGAACACAGCTGCTGTAAACATCTGAGTACCAGTTTTTGTGAGGACATAAGTTTCCAACTATTTTGAGTAAATACCAAGGAGTATGATTGTTGGATTATATGGTAATAGTATATTCAGTTTGGTAAGAAATTTTCAAACTGTCCTCTAGGGTGGCTGTACCATTTTGCATTTCTTCCAGCAATGAATGTGCTCTCCACATCCCACCAGCATGTGACCTTGTCAGTGTTCTGGACATTGGCCGTCTAACACCACGTGGGTGCCTGGTGGTCTCTTGTTGTCTCAGTTTGCATTTCCCTGTTAACAAGTGACATGGACACCTTTTCATGTGCTTGCTTGCTGTCTATTTATCTTCTTTCAGGTGGTATCTATTGAGGTATTTGGCTGATTTTTTAATTGGATTTTTTGTTTTCTTATTTCTGATTTTTAAAAATTCTTTGTGTACTTTGGACAACAGTCCTTAACAGGTATATCATTTACAAACGCTGTTCCCGCACCGTGGCTCATCTTCTCTGTCTCTTGACATTGTCTTTGCAGAGCGAAAGTTTTTAGTTTTAGTGATGTCCAGTTTATCAGCTTTTTCTTTCATGGATCAGCCTTAGTGTGGTGTCTAAAAAGTCATGTAGGGTTTCTCTTTGTTGTCTTCTAGAGTCTTACAGTTTGTTGTTTTACTTTTAGGTGTATGATCCATCTTGAGTTGATATT
The DNA here is from genome assembly GCA_963574655.1 of Perodicticus potto. NCBI lineage: Eukaryota > Metazoa > Chordata > Mammalia > Primates > Lorisidae > Perodicticus > Perodicticus potto. Next base: position 37,298 of record CAUYRH010123739.1, read on the forward strand.
TGTGGAAGATATAAGATCTGTGTCTAGGTTCATTTGTTATTACATGTGGATGTCCAGTTATTCCATCCCCATTTGTTTTTTGCTTGATAATGCTTTTGTAATATTTTGATGAATGGCCAAGAAACACATGGATATCTCAGAACCACCCTGAGATATCACCTAACCCAGTGAAAATAACCCACATCACAAAGTCTCAAAGCTGCAGATGCTGGTGCAGATGTGGAGAGAGGGGAACACTTTTGCACTGTTTTGGGACTGCAAACTAGTACTCTATGGAAAGAAGTATGGGGAGTCCTCAAAGAGTTAAAAGTAAACCTACCATTTGATCCCACAGTCCCCTTAACTATGTATCTACCTAGAAGAAGGAAAAATCATTTTACCATAAGGACACTTATAGCATTTATACTCAAATGTTTATAGCAGCTCAAGTCACAATTACAAAGATGTGGAAATAACCCGAGTGCCCATCAACCTGCGAAAGGCTTCATAAACTGTGGTATATGTTCACCATGGAATATGATTCAGCCATATAAAAAGATGGGGACTTTGCATCTTTTGTATTTACCTGGATGGATTCTGAGAACAGCACAGTTTTCACTTAGGGTATTTTCAGCTAATGGCAAGTTTATCAGTATGTGGCCCCATCATAAGTACAGTGTCTTAAGAATGGAAAAGCAAGCATCCCATGTACTTAGTGCTAGTCTGAAACTAGTAGATCAATAACTACAGGCCTACGTGAGAGAAAAACACAATTAATTCAAGAAGAAGGGGAGGCTCAGTGGGTTCCTACTTACTGGGTACAATGTAGGGGAGTCTCATTATATTGCCCTCGGTAGAGTGCTATGATGTCACAGCTCACAGCAACCTCAAACTCTTGGGCTCAAGCGATTCTCTTACCTCAGCCTTCCAAGTAGCTGGAACTACAGGCACCTGCCACAATGCCTGGCTGGTTTTTTTGTTGCAGTTGTCATTGTTGTTCAGCTGGCCTGAGCTGGGTTTGAAACCGCCAGCCTGGGTGTTATGTGGCTGGCACCCTCCCCACTGAGCTATGGATGCTGCCAGTTTTCTATTTCTTGTAGAAATGGGGTCTTGCTGTGTTGCCCAGGCTGATCTTGAACTGCTGGGCTCCAGTGATTCTCCCACCTGGACCTCCAAAAGTGCTGGGATTACAGGTGTGAGCCACTTGCTGGACCTGTCATCTTCACCTTCAGGTGAAGCTGGGCGTGGTGTCTGGGTAAGAGACACTGGGACAGAGGGGCCTTCAGTGGTGTGGGGGAAGCTGGGGGGCGTCCTGCGCCAAGGAGCAGGTCTCTTTCTTCTTGAGCCTTTGCCCTGGCTGTGGGCATCACTCTTGCTTCTCTGTGGCCTGAGCCACCACCCAGAGGGGCTGTGTCGGTGTTCACTTCTGCTGGGTCACAAGGTTCTGACCAGTAGTTGGGCTCTGGACAGCAGCCTCTCTCAAGGGGGCTGTGCAGGAACAGATGCTTGGGCCTGTTTCAAGGAGGTTTTTTTTTCAACTGCAGCCCAAGCCGTGAGATCCCCCTAATAGTTAATGTGAGCACCAGGTTGAGCTGCTGGAGCTGTGTCCCGCAGATGTGTGGGCTAGTGATTCCACACCCTGGAGTTGTTACTTTCCAGGCTATCTGCTCCCAGCCTCCTCGTTCCCTCAGTTACAGTTTGGGTTTCTGTGTGCTAGCCTGACCCTGTGGTGGTTTCCTCTGAGGAATCTGCTTCGTGCTGGCCCAGTGTTTGCCTGTGGCCTCCCCTCTGGCGGGTTTGGGAAGGGCTATTGGTGTTTCACCATGTTGAGCCTTTAGCCTGCTGTTGGGCTGGGAGTCCCCAGAAGGATCTGGGAGTGGGACAGTTTTTCCTATAAAGTGTTTATTCACATTGCCTCCCCTGCTCCCTGCCCTGGTCTCCGGGATACATGTGTCTAGAAAGGCAGCTCTGAGCATCCAGGTGTGGGGACCTGCCTGTATCTTACTGGCAGCATGAATGTGTGTGCCTTGGGCCCTATGCACATTTCCCTATGCTCCCAGGTGGAAGGTTGAGCTTTACCTTCCAGTTGGCTGACAGCATAGCTGTGGCGTGCTTTGGCCTCCTTTCCAGCTTTAGCTCTGCCCTGGCCTTCCTGGGGTTCCCCCTCCCTGGCAGGCCCACCTTGCCTGCCCTACATTGATGAGCCTTTGCCCACCGTCCCCTAATGTGCTGTCCCTCATGTGTCAGGTCCTGGTTGGTGACACTGAGACTTCCCTGCTTTTATACATGAAGACATCAGGAGTCATGTCCCCCTGGCCTGGTCTGCGCCAGCACCAATTTCCTGAGCCCTCTGGGTGGCCGTGGGCCTTGCCTCCCTGGCACCCGGGACCAGGCTGCTATACCAGAGTTGATCCCTCTTGCAGACTCCCATGATGGCTGTGTGGTGTGCTCGGGGGTCAGGATTCTGTCCTAGCGCATCCTGGCGCATGCTGTCCCCACACGGGACCTCCTGATCCCTGTCTAGTCCCTGGAGGGAGTGGTGAGCCCAGTGCCCTCTGATGCCAGGTCCCAGGCAGGCTGGGAGGAGCCTGTCCTCTTCATGGGAGGAGGAGGCCGGGCTGCCTCTGCACTTACACACCCTGTTCTGTCTGTCCCTGACTGTGCCAAGAGGGTGTGAGCCATTGTGTGCCTGTGTCCTGTGTGCTCGTAAGTAAGAAATAGATCACTGAACCTTGGAATTCATTTATGTGGTGCTTTTTAACAATTATTTTTAGTCACTAGGATTATAGACATTTCCCAAAAAGAATGTGTTTATTAATTATTTTCTCTTTTTGGTCACATACATTAGCAAGGATATTTCTTGCAAAAATTTGAACTTAGGTTATGTTAGTTTTATAAATACTTACAAATTAGCAATAATAAGTGAATCTCAGAAACATATATTTTTCCAATCTATTTGCAATATTTACATTTCTGATTGAATTTTTGTTTTATGTTTGATTTTTAACCTTTAGGAAATTGAAAAGGAAGATATTGATTTAGAAAATACTGGAGCTAATGAATATACAGCCAGTTATGAAGATGATTTTGAAGTATGTATAAAAGTCAAACTTTTTCTCATTTTAAAAATAATTTATTGTCAGGGGGCGCTTGTGGCACAAAGGATTAGGGCGCCAGCCCCAAATGCCGGAGGTCGCGGGTTCAAACCCAGCCCCGGCCAAAAACTGCAAAAAAAAAAAAAAAAAAAAATAATTTATTCTTAAAAATTGACTTATATATAATAATTTAATAGCCTTTTTCTCTCTTTCTATTGCTGAATACCCCATGTCTGATTTTGGGTTAGGTTTAGCTATTATCTGTAAAGATCTTGCTGGGCTTCTCCAGACTTCCAGTGTCACGTCCCTAAGTGAGCTTACGGTCTGACCTGTGTGCACATGCGCTGCATCCACGGTCTCTCCATGCGCTGCTTCCACGGTTCACCCCCGCGCTGCGTCAACAGTTCACCTGCGCTCTGTGTCCATGGTGCACACTCAGCACAGATATATGCATGGTACTTCTGCTCACAGCTCTGGTCTTTATACTGCGTGGTTCATTCTGGAGAAACAAGTGCAGCAGTCTGAGCAAGTTTGCAGTGTTGTGACATTAAAGTCAGTGAACTATGAAAATCTGTCTTTGCCATTGCAAAGACTTTGTCTATTTTAAAGGATAAATGGTAATGTTTTGTTCATCGTAAGTGTTAATTAAATTTGCTTTGTCTTAAAGTTTCCAAAAGCACTGTTGTTGTTTGTAGGACTATGAGGATGATTTTGAGGTTTGTGACGGTGATGAGGATAGCAGTCCAGAGCCGGAGCCAGGAGGGAAACTGGATGAACTTCTTCCAGCCCAAAAAAGGGAAATAGAAGAAATCCAAAAAGCCATTAGTGCGGAAAATGAAAGGATTGGAGAGTTATCTTCAAAACTGTTTCAGAAACAAGGTGGAACAGAATGTGAGAGGGAATCCAGGAAAGGTACGTGTGTGGGTCACTGAGTGGTGTTTGTGCCCTCAGGGTGCTGGGGACTGAGTGTCAGCAATGACTGTCAGTGGCAGTGTGGTTTTTTTGTTTTGAGACAAGAGTCTCACTTCATTGCCCTCAGTGCTGTGGCGTCATAGCTCATAGCTACCTCAACCTGTTGGGCTCAAGCATTCCTCTTGCTTCAGTCTCCCAAGTAACTGGGACTAGGCAGGGTTGTTCTAATGGGCAGGCAGGCATCTCAAAGTCATGGTGGCACTTGCAAGACACATAGAAGACATGTGAGAGGCCCAGGCCAAGGGTGCTGCGTGTGCTGCGGCCCTCCTCAGTCACAACAACACCTGTTTTCCTATGTGGCCAGCCTCTGGCTCAGTCTGTGAGCACGTGGCTTGCTCTTCCTGATAATGCCTCCTGGAGTTTACACAAGGAAGTGCTCGTGGCTGTCAGCAGATGAAGACCTGGTGAGGTAGGCAAAGGACCAAGGAGTGACAGGGCAGTGAAGGCCTGGGATATAGGCCAGCAGAGCCTGTCATGAGTCACACTCTGGACTCAGCCTTTTCCCCTAAGAATTTGTTTAAATGAAATTAAAAATGTTTTCCTGGAAATTCTTGGCATCTGGACATGGTAAGTTACTTGTAGGAGTCGATGTTTTAAAATCACTTAAAGGAGGAGGGTGCCTCCTAAAGGCCAGATGATTGCTTGAGCTCAGGAGTTGGAGACCAGACTGAGCAACATAGCAAGACCATGTCTCTAGAAAAAATAGAAAAATTATCCAGGTGTCGTAGGAGGCATCTGTAATCACAGCTCCTTGGAAGGCTGAGGCAGGAGGATCACTTGAGCCCAGGGATTGAAATTGCAGTGAGCTCTGATCATACCTCTGCACTCCAGCCTTGTTGACAGAGTGAGACCCCATCTTTAAAAAAAAAAAAAATAGACAAATATAAAAGTATAATCACTGAAAGAGAAAACTGTGATTTTCTTGTTTTTGAAAACTATGATTTTCTAATAAAACATTAGCACTATAGGTAAAATGGGACAGTGTTAAAAATATTATTGGATGATATACTACTTTAATTTACCCAGTAAAATAATGAATAATTAATACAATGGAATAATACAAATGAAAGTTTTACAAAATGATTATTGCTCTCATATTTTGTACTTGCTCAGTTGGGCAGTGCTAATATATAGAGTGTTCCTTAAACTCACAGCTGGAAACATTTCTTTGAAGCCAGGGTACCTGCCCTGGCAAAGTTGAGGGCCCATCCTCATTTTGGCCCTGTCCACTGGCTAAGACTCAGGGGTTTATACCATTCCTTCACTGTCCGTAGTGCACAGGAGGGTCTGGTGCCAGCGACAGGTGGAGCTTTTTGTTGGCATTTAGAGCTCACCTGCTCTGGGCTTGCCAGGTGGTGAGCAAGATTTTATTCTTAGAGTTCCTCATTTTGTTAGCAGATCTTTGTAACGTTTTTGCTTCTCATTTCCTAAGTTCATGCTTAGTAATCTATTCTTATTAACCCAGTGTATAAGATTAGAATTTGTTAATTCCAAACATGAGAGATTTTTTTTTTTTTGAGACTCACTATGTCACCCTCTGTAGAGTGCAGTTACATCACAGCTCACAGCAACCTCAAACTCTCTTGGCTTAAGCAATTCTCTTGCCTCAGGCTCCCACGTAGCTGGGACTACAGGCGCCTGCCACAACATCCAGCTATTTTTTTGTTGCAGTTGTCATTGTTGTTTAGCTGACCCGGGCTGGGTTCAAACCCACCAGCCTCGGTGTATGTTAGCTGGCACTGTAAGCACTGTGCTACAGGTGCCAAGCCAAGAGATTATGTTATCTGAAGGAATTCTTGCTACGCAGATGGAGTTGTAGCTGCTGTCAGGGCTATAGTCCATGGGAAGCTAGCACAGGTGCAGGGGGAATGAGGGCTGCTCAGTGCGCAGCTTTGGCCTGGGGGTGGGAACAGCATGTGTGTGAGCGTTGGCTCTGGAGTCTCAGACTTGAGTCTGCCACTGATTTGCTGTGTGATCTTGGGCAGTTGCCTAACCTGTGTGTTGTTTCCTTATCTGTAAAATAAGGGTAAGGCTTTCTTCAGGGTTGTGAGAATTAATTAAATAAATTAATATACAGTATACGTATAGTGCCTTAAACGAGTGTCAGGTCACCCCAAGCATGTTAGGTGTCCTCACAGTCTCATGACCACCGTCTGTAAGTCATGGAGAGTATTCCTTCCCTGTGTCCTACTTGGCCACCCCTCTTGGTGTTCTTTTGTGTGAAATGCCCACACCCTGCAGTAATTGATTTATTTGAGCATAAACTGCGCACCTTATCTTTTCTCAGGGCAATGGGAAACCATTTGATACCTAACTCTTTGCAGGGGACTGCAGTTACCATGTCTGAAGGAGCTCACCGCCCCCAAGGCTGGTTGTCTGCTTGATCAGTGAATAAGTGTTTGCTGAGTGCTGATGGCTGGTATGGGGGTGGCTATGCTCCAGCGGTGTTTTTGTTGGATTCTTCATTCTGTGACTTTAAATACATCTACTAGTTTCCTTATTTCTAAAAGTGGAACAATATCATCTCTTCATATCTTGTGTGGCACGTGGCATTTGGCCCAGTGCTGTTTATAAACACAATTTGCTTTAGTTCTTATCTTAATACTGAATGTCAGTGTAATGACTACAAGAGAACTGAGGTGCAGAGATGAAATAACTTGCATGGTCATGGTGGCAGTGACAGACGGTGCTGAGGTGTACCTGGGTGTCCTGAGTGGACCCTCTGGCTGCTGCTTTGCTGTGAGGGTCCAGAGAAATGTGTGGAAAAGGTTGTGAGTTTTATAAATTGTATGGTGGTCGGGTCCAAACACGCATCCAAAGGGATGAGAAGACAGATTACGATACAACTAGAATAAATATATGAACAAATACAGTGTGTGGGTAAATACGTACAGGAAACCACATAAATCCTCAGTGGAAAAGAGGTGAATTGAGGAGAGATTGTGTCTGCTAGGAAGGGTAGTAGACAGGTTTGTTTATAGTAGCGTGAGTCTTTTCTATCAGCCTGATGGAAAAATCTCATCACATCTTTGGAAGTGTCAGAAAGTCTTGTGACTAGGCTCCTACCTGCACGCACCTTGGGTTTGTGCTCTTTGAAATAGTGAGTCATTGACCCAGTATTAATTTGTACTTGTTTTTGTTTTTTTAGCTATCTTGGGTTTTCATATTCTAACTCTCTTACTAGAATATAATCTTTATTTTGGAGGGTGGGCTACATCTTTTATGCATTCTTAAATGTTTCTGAAACTCTTAAAGTGTGATTGGCACATGTGTAAATGGTCAGTAAAATTTTACTTTTTTACTTGAGAGTTTTAGATGAAATAAGTGGGAGTAGGCCTCTTAAATACTTGTGAAAAATGCTTATTATCATTAATTTCAAGTAAAGGGCTTATTGAATATAATTATAGATGCTTCTAATTGTTTTACTTTTTTTGTTTTTGATGTAGAAGACAGAGTTTAATGTTACAAACATACTTTTTTCCTCATTATGTAGATGCAAATAAATCCCCATCAAAAGCCTCTGTTTGTGGAATTTTTGTGGATTTTGCAACAGCCTCACACCGTCAAAAGAGTCGGACTCAGGCCCTTAGGCAAAAGTAGGTATACTGGGAGATTTGCCAAAGGAACTATGGGGCTTTAATATACTTTCTTCAACATACTTTTAAAAAATAGAGCTTTTCATTTCGTTGTCACTACTGACTGTTTAGGTATGTTATTTAATTTGTACCCCATTTCTCTGTGTTCAGATACTGTATTAAAGGTATACGTGTGTGCTGTGGTAGACAAACCCTGGATGTGCCTGTCTGGACTTGCCCTGGGGTCTGTGCCAGTTTGGGCTGAGGCAGGATCTGAGCAGCACTCAGAGAGTGTGGGGTGGGCCTGGCCCAGGGTGTGCTGCATCTGGGCATAGTGCTGCTCCCCCTGCAGGTGCAGGAGGTGTTAGGTGAGAGCCTGAGCAGAGTGTCACTGTGCCTCTTTTTAGGTGAGGGAGCGAGTGAGACTACAGCTCTTCACTGCCTGATGGATGGGCATGCCCACCATTCTCTTGTGTTGTGTGGTGGCCTGTGTCACTCCATCCTACAGCCCCACTTCACAGATGTGGAGAGCATTCAGGACCAGCCACTGGTGCAGAGTCAAGCTGGACATAGAGCCCAGGGTTGCCAGATGCCACACTTATGATTTCTGTGAACTTAGAAACTCATAAAGTTTAAAAATTTATAAAAGATAATATCTTCAAGTCTACAGTCAATGGTGTTAAATCCAAGTATGATTGAGGAATACATGAAAAAATAGAGGATTTTTTTTTTAGAGTAGGTTTAAAATCAGTATCACTTACTTTAGTACCGGGCCTTAGTAACTACTTGATAAATATTTGCTAAATGAACAAATAAATCATTAAGAACAAAAACAACAGTTTTCACCCCTTTTTTGTTGCCCTTATATTTTCATTCTTCTGTTGAGGTTGTAAAACAGAAGTTTCTTGGCCCTATGGCTAGATTTTTTTTTTCACCTAATTCAAGTTCTCAGGAAACTGTATATTTTTACAAAGTCAGAAATGGTCAAAGCTATACTTATGTTGTGTAGGCACATATAAATGTGCAATAACATTATATTTTAAAATGCAAGAAAATGAGAACTACAAAATTCATTATGGTGATTATAGGCAGTGGGGACCCAGGAATGTGGATGGAGGAGCCCCACACAGGGGCAGGTTGTTGGCACTTCCTTAGCTCTGGGCTAAGTTGGTCCTAGGATGGTAATTATGTTAGAATGTATAACATACAAGTGTATCATGTGGATTATTTTGGTTCAGAGATTACATTACAGATGTTAAAAGGAACATTTAAACAGTCAAAGGCTGAGACATAAATGGATTGATGATAAGTAAAAACTGTTTTTTGAGAAAAATGTAGGGTTTCTTTAGAGGAATGTGGAAGAGTTCTGGCATTTGGGTGTTTGTGTGTTGTGAAGAAATACAGTTACAGAGAAGGTAAAAACTATAGAGGCATTTATCTTACTAGATATAAATTGAGTAAATTAATTAGAAATTTGGGGAGAAGTAGATACCTGCTTAGATACCTGCTTCACAGTATATCCAAGATAAATTCCAACTGGATTAAAAAGATAAATGTAAAAAAGAGCATAGGTAATATAAGTAGTTATTTCAATGATAGGAAAGGACCTTCTAAGAATAAAAACAAAAAATTTAAAAATTATTGGATTACATCTCAAAAAATGAAATTTCTATAAGGCATAATAGTCCATGAATTCAACAGAATTTAAAGGTAACTGACCAATTGGGAAAATACATGACAGATGTTTACTATCGCTAATGCATAAGATGCTTTATAATTTTTTTTTTTTTTTTGTAGAGACAGAGTCTCACCCTCAGTAGAGTGCCATGGCATCACACAGCTCACAGCAACCTCCAACTCCTGGGCTTAGGCGATTCTCTTGCCTCAG
>CAUYRH010123740.1:0-21162 GCA_963574655.1 Perodicticus potto
TACCAAGGCCTATCAAGTGAGACTATGTTTCAAAAAAAAAAAAAAAAAGAAGTATAAAGTGCTGAAGACAGTTTCTTGTGTCTAGGAAGATGCAATAAATGTTGGTTCCCACTATCGTATCTTAGGAGAAACCAGAGTTCATTAATCTGAGACTGTGAAGGCCTGTTTGGGAGTCTTAGCCTGGCTATGCCACTGACGACTTTAGGAAAATCTCCTTTCCTCTTGAGCCTCAGTCTGTCCAACTATAAAACAAAGGGATTGACTCTGAACAAGTTCATATATTTACATACTCGTGTGTTTAATGTCTGTCTCCACAGGAAGGAAAGCTCCATGAGGGCAGGACCTTCAGTGCTGCTCTGTCCCCAGCACCTGCAATAGCAGTTGGCTCATGATAGATGCTCAGCAAGGGCCAGACAGTGCAGTGACTCACGCCTATAATCCTAGCACTCTGGGAAGCCAAAGTGGGTGGATTGCTTGAGCTCAGGAGTTCCAGACCAGCCTGAGCAAGAGTGAGACCCTATCTCTAAAAATAGCCTGGCGTTGTGGCAGGTGCCTATAATCCCAGTTACTTGGAAGGCTAAGGCAGGAGGTTCACTTGAACCCAAGAGTTTGAGGTTGCTATGAGCTGTGAAGCTATGGCACTCTACCGAGGGCAACAAAAAGAGACTCTGTCTCAAAAAAAAAATAGGTGCTCAGCAAATATTTGTTACATGGATTAATTAACTGACCTGGAAAGTGGCCCTTCCAATCCTTACCTCTGTGATTCTAAGCATCTTTGGATAAGAAGTGGATGGGAAAACATGAGAAAACTGCAGTCTCCGTCCCAGGGACACAGCCTCTTATAGTTGAGGAAGTTCTTTCTCATCCATTAGGAAAAAAAAAAAAGCTAAGTTTGTTTTAACTCTTTCTATGTGTTTGTGTTGGGCCTTATGCTCCATATTTTGTGTACATTTTCCCATTGCCCTATCACCACAACCCTCTGCTTTATAAGTATCATTTAATAGATGAGCACATTGAAGCTAAGAGAACACAAGAAATTCATCCAAGTCACACAGCAAGGGCTGCATTCAGATCAGTGGTGGAGAGTCAGAGATCTTTCTTTTTGTGTGTGTGTGTGAACGGGGGTGAGTCAGGAGATGGGGATGGCCTGGGACCCTAGCACAGCATTTGGTCTACTAACCATCCTCCTTTCCCTGTTCCCACCCCAAGAACTGCTATCTTAATTGTACAATTGGGGAAACTGAGGCCTGCACAGAGGAGATGAATTACCCAAGCACAAGGTCGTGTAATAATCACAGCAAATAGTTACATCACTCTTGCTATGTGCCAGATGCTGTTGCAAGTGTTTTTCATACATTAATTCATTGAATCGGGTGGCACCTGTGGCTCAAAGGAGTAGGGTGCTGGCTCCATATACCAGAGGTGGCGGGTTCAAACCCGCCCCCAGCCAAAAACTGCAAAAAAAATAAAAAAATTAAATAAATAAATAAATAAATCTACTTCTTAATTCATTGAATCCTCCAAACTGATAATATTGTCATCACCACATCAGTTTTCAGATGAGAAACTGTAGCACAGAGAGGTTCAGCACCCTGCTGAGGATGCATAGTTGCCAAATAGCAGAGGCAGCACTCCAGCAAGTCTAGCCCCACAGTGCTAAGGGCTCCTCTGTATTGCCCCATTGGTTGACACAGCAAGCCAGGAGCAGGTTGGTATGAAAGGGAAGGTGTCTTTATCCTGCCCAGCTGCCTGGACTGGGGGCAGAGCAGAAAACAAAAGCACATTGAGAGTGTCCTCAGCTGCCAGCTGGGACTTTCCACCTTGAAGGGAGGATACTGTTTTGGAAAAAATGATAAAGCCCTAGAAAGATGAATATCTCCCCAGGGGCCCCCCAGTCTCCTCACAATCCCTCCTCCTGCTATGGAGGAAAGCCACAACCAGGCTGGCCTGGTCCACATGAGACAAAGGCCACCTGGATCCCAAGACACCCAACCAGGCTACTCAAATACTGAGCATGGCCGGCCTTAGTGGAAAGTTCCAGTTTCTCAGCCAGGGCACAAATTTTCCACTCAGGGACCCCCAAGTAACCAGGTTCAGGCTAAGCTCCCTGTCCTTGGATGATGGAAAATACACATCTCACAGGGCCCAGCTCCTTCCTTCATTCAGAAACATCCACAAGGGTGTGGGCTCTGAAGGAAGGAGGAGCGTGGAGAGGGTCTCAACTGGCAGATACAGAAACTTCCAAGGTTCTGCCCTAGCCAAGAAGGGAAAGGAAGGGTAAATGAGGGGTAGGGGTTGTAGAAAATTCATCAAAACTGCTTGACAATGATAAAGAATCCCACCAGTCTGTCATGATCATGTGGGACGTTAGGCAAATCAAAATACAGAGTGAAGAGATTAGGGCAGAATTCTCTATGTGATTGTCTCTGTCTCAAGAATATTTAAATGTTCTAGTTCAACAGCTTGAAAAAATATACAAGTTCAGTTTCAATTTGAGCATGTTCCCTTCTGTTCAGTTCAGGGTTCAGTTAAAAATAATACTAATAGGGGCGGCTCCTGTGGCTCAGTGAATAGGGCACCGGCCCCATATACCGAGGGTGGTGGGTTCAAACCGAAACCGCCGAACTGCAACAAGAAAATAGCCAGGCATTGTGGCGGGCGCCTGTAGTCCCAGCTACCCAGGAGGCTGAGGCCAGAGAATTGCCTAAGCCCAGGAACTGGAGGTTGCTGTGAGCTGTGTGATGCCACGGCACTCTACCGAGGATGATAAAGTGAGACTCTGTCTCTACAAATAATAATAATAATAATAATAATGGAATGGGAGCTCTGGGTGCAGCAATGTGTGCAGTTTTCCCCAGTTCCATCTGGTTTAAGTTCAAGGCTAGGGTGTGTGTGTGTGACTGTTGTGGCTTATATTCCCATGCTTCACAGATGTGACAAGATATTAGTGGGAAAGCAGGGAAATCAGAAGAAACCTTTGTTCAGTCTCACCTCGGGCACTCTATCTCTATATATCTCAGTATGCCCCTCTCCCTCATCTTGAAATTGGAGGTGATAATTCCTATCCCATAGGGATTAAATGAGATTTTTGATACCTAAGAAAGCACCACTATATACCACTGGGTAAGTTACTTCACCACTCTAGGCCTCAATTTTCTCCCCTGGAAAATGAGGATATTAATAGTATTTTTCTCTATGGGTTGGTGTAAGAATTCAATCAGATTGGCATTTGTTAGTATGATGCTTTGCAAACAGTAAGCACTCAATAAATTGTAGCAATTAGGTGAGGTTCAGTAGCTCATGCCAGTAATCCTAGCACTTTGGGAGGCCAAGGCAGGAGAACCACTTGAGGCCTAGAGTTTAAGACAAGCCTGAGCACAAGCGAGACCCTCATCGCTATTAAAAATAGAAAAATGATCCAGGCATTGTGGCACAGCCCTGTGGTCCCAGCTACTCAGAAGATCACTTGAGTCCAGGAGTTTTAGGTTGCAGTGAGCTGTGATGACACCACTGCACTCTAAGCCCCAGGTGACAGAGCAAGACTCTGTGTCAAAAACAAAAAATTGTAGCTATTAGTGTATTTCCAGGCATTATTTTATACATTTTCCTACTTATATGTTTTCTAAGATATGTTAGATATTTCCAAACTTCAATAAAATATACTATGTGATTCCTCTTTCAGCTTTATTTTTCATATCCATCATTATGAGGTTCACTTATGTTGATATATGTAACTGTAATTATTCTTTGGTGTTGCTGCATGGTATTCCATTATGTGACCATTTAAGATTTATATTTTTGGTTGGGTGAAGTGGCTCATGCCTGCAATCCTAGCACTCTAGGAGGCTGAGGTAGACTGCCTGAGTCATGAGTTCGAGACCGGCCTGAGCAAGAGCAAGACCCTGTCTCTAAAAATAGCTAGGCCCGGGTGTTGTGGCGGGTGCCTGTAGTCCCAGCTACTCGGGAGGCTGAGGCAAGAGAATCACTTGAGCCCAAGAGTCTGAGGTTGCTGTGAGCTATGACACCACAAGAGCAACAAAAGTGAGAGTCTGTCTCAAAAAAAAAAGAAAAAGAGATTTATCTTTTTTCCTGTTGATGGAATTTTTTTCTATTACAAACAACATCGTTATGAACATTGTCCATGCCTTCTCTTTGAGCACACGTGTGAGAGTTTCTCTTTTAATCTTTCCATTCTCTTTTTTTTTTTTTTTTTTTTGACACAGAGTCTAACTCTGTTGCCCCTGGCTAGAGTGCTGTGGCATCATAGCTCACAGTAGCCTCAAACTCTTGGGCTCAATCAATCCTCTTGCCTCAGCCTCCTGAGTAGCTGGGACTACAGATACCTGCCACCACACCCTGCTAGTTTTTCTATTTTTAGTAGAGATGGGGGTCTACACTCTTGTTCAGGCTGGTCTTGAACTCTTGAACTCAGGAGATCTACCCACCCACCTCAGCCTCCCAGAGTGCTAGGATTACAGAGCCACTGCACACAGCCTATCTTTCCACTCTTGTAACTTACAGGTCTCAGCTTGCCCTGGGCTAGCCACCCTTAACGTCCCAATATGGCCATCCCAGCTCCAGGCATCAAATGTAGGCATGACAAGGCCCAGGTTGAAGCAAGAAAGTTGTTTCTTCCTCAGCATCTCTCCCTTTCATCAGCAAGGAACCCCACCCCACCCCAGCCCTCTCAACAAACTTCATTTCATTTCTCACCAGCCAGAATCAGATCACAAGGTCACCTCAAATGATTGGTGGCTTGAGTTAATCAGGTTTTGCCCCTAAGTACAGAGTACTACAGGGCCACACCAAGATGAAAAGCTACCTGAGAAAAATCCTTTATCTCTGACAACAAAGAAAAAGGGGGGAATATATTTCCAATAGATCACTGTTCTAGTTACTATGCTGTGTAACAAACTACCTCAAAGCTTGGTGGCATAAAAACAATGATTTTATTATAAACATAGGTTATGTGAGTCAGGAATTCAGGCAGGGAAAAGTGAGTACAGCTTGTCTCTGGTGCCTCTGCTGAGAAATTCAAAGATTCCAGTTCGCTGGACTCATCCAGAGGTGTCCTCCTTCACATGTCAGGAGACTGACACTGGCAGTAAGCTGGGGTCTCATCCACAAGTGGCCCCTCTGGGCAGCCTGTAGTTTTTGTTTCTTATTGCTGCTGTAACAAATCACCATAAACTTAGTGATTTAAAACAGCACAAATTCATTATCTTATAGTTCAGTAGAAGTTCAACTTGAGTCTCATTCAACTAAATTTAAGGAGTCAGCAAGGCTACATTCCTTTCTGGAGGATCTAGAACAGAATCCTTGCCTTTCCTCATCTTTCCAGCTCCTGGAGACCAACTGCTTTCCTTGGCTCCTGGTCCCTTCTTTTATCTTCAAAGTCAGCAGTGTTGAGTCAGGTCCTTCTCTCGCTGCGACCCCTCTGGTTCTCTCTCTCCCGCCTCCCTTTTCTCCCTTGTGTTTACATTGGGCCCACCGGGATGATCTGGGATAATCTCCCTATTTTAAAGTCAGCTGATTAGCAGTGAACCTTAATTCTACCTGCTACATTAATTCCTCTCTTCCAGGTAACATATTTACAGGTTACAGGAATTGGGAACTGTTACCCTGCCTATTGTAGTGGGTTAGAGTAGGGGGTATAGGAAGCTGATAGCTGGGTTCTCACTCTTCCTCCTCTCCCTAGTCTTATTGTGAAGAATGCTGAAAGAAGGCCCTAAATTAAAGGGGCTCCCCCTCCGTAGGATGTGAGGGACATGAGGACACTGTCCCCAGAGTCTGACCTTGCCTCCTTTCAGAAAGTCCATGCTTCTGTCCAGGAGAAAAACTTCCACTATAGCAAATCTCTATCCACCTTGCAGAAAACCCTACTCCCTACCCACAGATATATGTCTTGCCTTAGAATTCTCCTCCTCCCTTAGCAGTGCCTTTCAGCAGTCTGAGTTACTGCAGCTGACTTAACACCCCAAATGCCCCAGTGGGGCCGTCAAAGGTGCATCAAGTCCTGTGGCAAACTGTCAGCACCTGGCCGGGGGCCGTGGCTCATGCCTGTAATCCTAGCGCTCTGGGAGGCCCGGGCAGGTGGATTGCTTGAGTTCAGGAGCTCGAGACCAACCTGAGCAAGAGTGAGACTCCCATCTCTACTAAAATAGAAAAACTACGTGGGCATGGTGCTGGGCACCTGTAGTCCCAGCTACTCAGGCTGAGGCAGGAGGATCACTTGAGCCCAAGTCTTTGAGGTTGCTGTGAGCTATGATAACACCACAGCACTCTACCAAAGGGCAACAGAGTGGGAAAAAAAAACACCTTCAAACTGGCGGCATCTGCCCTGCATAAAGGACAGAACTAAGCTGCCTATTAAGCTGTTAGGACACAGACCCAACATTGCCAGGTATTTCAGTTTTTCTAAGAAAGCCAAAAAGCCAGATATTTATGTGACGTATCCCAGTTCTTCAGTAATTATTGCTGGTTCTAATTTTTAAAAGCCCCGGGCAAGACAAGGAAAACATGTCCGCCAGCTATTCTGACCAGAAGCTAACAGCGTAAAACCTCTGGTCTAAACCCAAATAGTGACAGAGCAGTGTATTCTCAGCCATCCCCCAGTCTGCAAGGTCACCCCTTTGCCACGCACTTGGTACGAAATTACAAAGAACAGCTTGTTCCTTTTGTTCAACTCCTCCCTATCCCTCTTTCCAAGAATTCCTCTTCGGCCTTTTGGCATACTAAGGGTGCCCAAAGCCAGGTGATATATTTTTTAAAATTGAACTTTGAATTACAGTAATAATACATTTTTATTATAAGGATAAATCAAAACAATAGAGCATATATTGTTGAAAAATGTGAATGCGTTTAGTCTGTGGAGCTGCCTGCAGATACACCTGATAGAGGGAAGGGAAGGGGTGGGCGGAATGAAGAGGGGAGGGGAAGGGGAAAGGAGGGGAAAGGCAGGGAGGAGGGAGGGAAAGGAAGGGAAAGGGAGAGAAGACGAGGGAGTGCATTTCTCTCTTGTGTAAAACAGGTGGGAAGCAGTCAGTCCAAGGCTGACATGGCACTCCGCAGTGCAGAAACCGAGGCGCCTTCCACCCTGCGGTTCCATCATGTTCAATACTGCTCGAGCTGCAGCCATCTCATTCACGTTCTGGCCAAATGCAAGGAACCCAAAAAAACACAGGCTCTCAGAAGGTGCCAGTATTACCTGTGCTTACATCTCATTGGCCAGGGTATAGGCGCATCGCCACACTTAATTGCACAAGAGTCTAGGAAACGTACTATATTCTAAATGTCCACATGCCAGCTCCAAAATCAAGGATTCTATGTTTAAGGAGGAAAAGAATAGGCATTGAGGAACAATGAGCAATCTCTGCTGCAATACTGTGCATCTTAGTTATAATTTGCTTTTTCATGCAATTTATCCTGGCTTTCCATCCATACCAGCACATGTAAATTTACCTTGTTATTTCAGGGGTTTCTTTTTCTAGCTGCCTAAGATAAAAACTTAGGATGATTTATTTGAAGCTTTTCTTCTTTAGTAATAAAGATACTAGAAGCTATATGCATCCTGTAAATTTTGATATGTTGTGTTTTTTATAATCATTTTAATTCAAAATATTTTTCTTTTTTTTTTTTTACCACCAGGGTCAAAGTATTTTCTAATTTTCCCTGTGATTTCTTCTTTTTCCCAGAGATTATTCAGAAGAATGTTGTTTAATTTCCAAATATTTGACGGGTTTCTATATATCTCTTTTGTTATTGATTTCTAATTTAATTCCATTGCAAATTTGAGGTTTGTTTTATAATTCAACATATTGTCTATTTTTTTTTTTTTTTTTGAGACAGAATCTCATTCTGTTACCCTGGTTAGAGTGCCATGGTGTCATAGCTCACAGCATCTTCAAACTCTTAGGCTCACATGATCCTCTTGTCTCAGCCTCTCGAGTAGCTGGGGCTACAAGCACCCGCCACAACACTCTGCTAATTTTTCTCTTGATACATATTTCACCTGCAAATATGTATTCTGCTATTGTTGAATGTAATGTTCTAAAAGTGCCCATTAGGCCAAAGTGGTTGGTAATGCTATTCAAATCTCCTTTATACTTAGTGATTTCATGTCTACCTATTTTATCAGTTGCTGAGAAAGAAGTGTCCAAATCTCAAACTATAATTATGGATGTGTCTATTTATCCTTCCAGTCTGTCCATTTTTTCTTTACCTTGTTCTTTTCCATAGCTATGATTCCACTGTACAGATATACCATAACATATTTTACCCATTGAAGGACATGGAGGTTAGTGCAAATGTTTTGCCCTTCATAAAAATGTGGCAGTGAATATTTGTACACATATAGAAGAGACTACCAAATCCAAATTTACTAATCAAAGGGCATGTACATTTTACATTTTGACAGACAATGCCAAATTGCCCTCCAAAAGGCCTGCATTGGTTTATATGCAGATGAATAGTGCCCAAGTCCCTACACTATGGCCCACATTAGCTATTAGCAGTCTCTTCTCACTTGACCTTCTATTGGGGACAGAGAGAAGGTAGGAAAGAAGGTGTCTCATTGATTACTTTGCACTTCCCTAATTATAACAAAATTGAGCAACATTCCTCTCAATAAATGTACTTCTTTAGCTGCCCCAAATCCCAGTAGAGCTTTGAAATTACAGTTTCTAGGGAGGCACCTGTAACTCGGTGTGGGTAGGGCGCCGGCCCCATACACTGAGGTTGGCAGGTTCGAACCTGGCCCTGGCCAGTTAAAACAACAATGACAACTGCAACAACAAAAATAGCCAGGGGTTGTGTAGGCACCTGTAGTCCCAGCTACTGGGGAGGCTAAAGCAAGAGAATCGCTTAAGCCCAAGAGTTTGAGGTTGCTGTAAGCTATGATGCAATAGCACTCTACCCAGGGTGACAGCTAGAAACTCTGTCTCAAGAAAAAAAAGGCTCAGTGCCCATAGCTCAGTGGATAGGGCACCAGCCACATTCATAGGGGCTGGCAGGATTGAATCTAGCCCAGGCCTGCTAAACAACAATGATAACTGCAACAGAAAAATAGCCAGGAGTTGTGGCAGGCACCTGTAGTCCCAACTACTTGGGAGGCTCAGGCAAGAGAATCGCTTAAGCCCAAGAGTTTGAAGTTGCTGTGAGCTGTGACGTCAGAATGCTCTACAGAGGGTGACATAGTAAGACTCTGTCTTAAAAAAACAGAAAAAAATAATCACAGTTTCTAAGGGCTGGAGTAAATTCTTAACCTAACCTATTCCACCCATTCTCTGACTGAGGGAGAGGAGTGTTCTTTCTTCTAGTTACCAGGGGCTTGGTTAGAACAGGAAATCTGGAATCAGCCAGATCTGAGCTCGAATCCCTCTGGCTCAGCCATTTACCAGCTGTGTGACGTCAGGCAAGTTACTTGCCTTCACTAAACCTCTGGACTCTCAGTTCTTCCTACAAAGGGAGTGGCAAGCATTTTGCACAGGTGTTATTATGGATTAAAAATTGGACATGTAAAGCACCTCAAACAACAATTAGCATCTAGTAAACACTAATAACAATTTATTTATTTATTTATTTTTTAATAATAGCGATTAATTTTTAAATGGCTATTCATTAAGCACTTGACCTGTGCACAGCACCGATTCAGGTTAGTTCATTAGTCCTCACAACAGATAACTGACTGTCTAAGATGTTAAGCACTTTGCCCAGAGTCACCAAGCTGGTAAAGAGCAGTGCTAAGTATTAAGTCAGGAACATCTGAGTGCTAACTAAGCCTGCTCCCTAGAATAGTTAGCTCATTTCACAGATTGGGAAACTGAGACCCAGGGAGATGAAATGGCATATAAAATTAAATGCTAAGTAAATAGTCAGTTGACCAAATATCCCCTCTCTTTCTGAGTCTGGGTGACCAGCTGGAGAAAAGACTGGAGAGAGTGGAGGCAAGGACAGCCACCCAGCAGAGGAGAGAAGTCAAGAGCATGGAAAATGTCTCTTTCAGCCAATTTTCCTGAGGAACCCTGGCTGGGGCTCACGGCTGGGAACGGAAAGTGTGCAGGGAGGAGGCACAGCCGCATCCATCCGGAGAAACTTTGCAAAGTCCTGCTGGGAGAAGCGAGGGGGAGGGACAGTGGGTGGGGGAGGGGAAGGAGCAGATCTGGGAGGATGAGGGTCTGGCTTCTGTTCAGGGCAGTGTCCTGGGAGAGGAGGAGCAGGCATCTCCTAAGCTCCCAGCTTCCTCTTTGGGCTCCCGGACTCCACAGGCTCCTGCTGTGCCCTGCCCATTGGTCTGGGCACCAGCCACTCCTAGAATGGAGATGCTGGCAAACCCAACTGTCTGGGGGTGTGTACAGCTGACCCTGGGAGGGTGTAGATTGATTCTACCCTCAGCGATCTTGACCAGGCTGGGTTTGAGAGGCCTTGGCCACACCAGATGCTTCCTGATCCCTATGGCATCAGTGTGGCCCCTCTGCCCAGAAAATCTCTCCTTGCTGCTCATAGTCCCCGTAATTCCACATTATAGACACTGCCAAGCCTGGTGTTCAGTTTGCAAGGGTGCACCCATAGCAGTTGCTAAAACATTTAGATACATTCCTACTGGTTGTTAATAACCCCCAACCCAAGTACCCCCTCTACAGGCAAAATGGACACTCCAGATTTTCTGCTGGGACCCTCTAGGCCTCCCCCATTTAACAGCCACTAAAAGGGCACCCAGGACTCTGAGGGTCATCAGTTACAGCTGTTAATACTTTTCATATCACCCCTGAAAATAACCCTTTGGTTTACAATTTTGTCTCCTGTTTAAAGACAAACAGTATGATAGAAATTTAGAGGAGGTCAAGGGGCCCTGTGCAATGTCTTCATTTTCCAGGTGAGGAAACTAAGGACCAGAGAGAAGCAGAAACTTGCCCAAGGCCACACAGCCTAGCAGTATCACTTCCCTGGGTGTCAATTTATCTGGCTCCACACACACTGAACTTGAGCAGGTGATGGGGAAGAATCTACGTCAAGACAAAACTGACAGCCAATCACTTGGCTCTTGTGCCTGGTCACTGTAGTCATGGCAACAGTCTCCTTGGTCACTATCTCCACAGAGATAGTTGCCATGGCAACCGCCACTCAGGGCACCAACTTTCTGACACCCAAGAGCCTTTAGATAAACCCAGAAGTAAGCCTGTTTCATAGCACTGACCCAGGTCAGAGCTCCGAGTAGGACAGAGACTTACCCAACATCGTACAGCAAGTTGACAGTGAAACCAAACTTCCCGAGTTCCCCGCCCAAGGCTCTCACAGCTGCCCCTCCCATTTTGTGGCTGACATCCCCTCACCCCGTTCCCATTTTTCTGTCTGCCTTCGTGCTTCCCACATTCCTCCAGCCCTCAGTCAGGATCTCCTTCCCACGGCATCTCACCCTTGGCTGCCGGTCAGCCAGCTCATCCTCCCGGGAACAGGCTGACATGAGCTTAGCATAGGACTCATCACAGGGGTTTGCAACATTAGCTGAGACACCCTGGAGACCAAAAAGCCTTCAACGCCTTTGCCCCCGGAAGGAAATGATCTCCATTGGTGGAATTTCAGGCACCATGCTCAGACATGAGTAGCTCTTTTGGGGTGGTCAGGCCCCATCCACTGTGTAACACCAAACAGCTGCTGCCCCACTACGGCAAGAGCACTGGGCCTGAGGCCAGAGGCCTGGATTCTAGCCCCACTCTGCATCCGAATCCCCTGTTTTGCTTTTATCAAGTCCCTTCTCCTCTCTTGGACGTGGTATCCCCACGGCTTAGATGGGGATGAGGATACTGGTCTACAATCACCTCCATCCTAGAACCGCTGGACACCAACCCCCAACCTCGTATGTTAGTGTTACTAAGCAAGGGATGGCCATGGTTGAA
This sequence comes from Perodicticus potto, assembly GCA_963574655.1. Taxonomy (NCBI): domain Eukaryota; kingdom Metazoa; phylum Chordata; class Mammalia; order Primates; family Lorisidae; genus Perodicticus; species Perodicticus potto. Next base: position 11,895 of record CAUYRH010123740.1, read on the forward strand.
AGAACTGGACTACCCTGCTGGGATCTCCTTTTAGAAAAATGGACTCTCAGGATTGGTAAGATCTTGAGTAAAAGCAGGGAGACGGAAGAGAATCTAGGGAAACCCATGAGTGTTAATTTGTTGAAGTACAGGGATGAAAAGAAAGGCCAGAACGAGAAGCCAGAGGTGACTAAAAGGAAGCAGTCATGAGTTCCAGGGGTAAAGACATTGCCTCATGGGCCTTAGGCTCAGAGTCTCCTGCCCAAGTCGACCTGTATAATTTGGACACTATGGGGAGTATCCCATAGTGTAGGATGAGGGACAGGTCTGAAGGCAAAAGAGAACAAGGTTTTGCACTCCAGAAAATCACTCGCTCATGCAGTCACTCAATAAATATTTATTAAACACAACCTGAGCTGTGTGACCTTGGGCAAATGATTTAGCTTCTCTGTACCTCAGATTCCTCAAGTGTAAAATGAGGACAATGAAGATGCCTGCCCTATGGGGTGGGGAGAGGATCAAATGAGTTAGTTCATACATGAAATTTATTTTTATTTTTATTTTTATTGTTTTGCAGTTTTTGGCCAGGGCTGGGTTTGAACCCGCCACCTCCGGCATATGGGGCTGGCGCCCTACTCACTGAGCCACAGGCGCCACCATGAAATTTATTTTTAAACAAAAAAGTCACACTGTCACCTGGGCTCGAGTGCTGTGGTGTCAGACTAGCTCACAGCAACCTCAAACCCCTGGATTTGAGCAACCCTCCTGCCTCAGCATCCCAAGTAGCTGGGCCTAGAGGCACCCACCACAACGCCCAGCTAGTTTTTCTACTTTTAGTAGAGACGGGGTCTCGCTCTTGCTCAGGCAGGTCTCAAGTTCCTGGGTTCAAGCAATCCTCCAGCCTCGGCCTCCAAATGTGCTAGGATTACCGGCACGACCCACCTTGCCCAGCCCATACATGTAAATTTTAAGCACAGTACATGGGAAGAAACTCAGGAATCAAAAAATGTGTGTTATAATTATTATCATGGTTATTGAGCACCTATCATGTGTCTGGCACTCTCTAGACAGTAGATGTACAATGTGGACACAGCTTGTGTCATTCCTGCCCTCGAAGAGCTCACAGTCTAAAAAGGGAAGCAAACCAAAAAAGAAAACTTCATAGAAACAGAAATAATAAAAACAATTACAAATAGTTACACCAGCTACAAATTACAAAGTTATGTCTAATGCATCAGATGTAAAGCTCAACCCTTAAACTCAGGTGTGCAAGAAATATTCATTCTTTTATTTTCTCAAAAACCAAGTTAAGGCTCAGCACTTGTGGCTCAAGCGGCTAAGGCGCCAGCCACATACACCTGAGCTGGTGGGTTCGAATCCAGCCCGGGCCCGCCAAACAACAATGACGGCTGCAACCAAAAAATAGCCGGACGTTGTGGTGGGCACCTATAGTCCCAGCTACTTGCAAGGCAGAGGCAAGATAATCGCTTGAGCCCAGGAGTTGGAGGTTGCTGTGAGCTGTGATGCCATGGCACTCTACCCAGGGCAATAGCTTGAGGCTCTGTCTCAAAAAAAGTTAAATTCTACTCCAACTGCCCTGCCCCTATCTTTCTGGGCTAGAGAAAATTCAATCCTATCCTTACTGAAAGTTACTCCTTGCCAGGGAGCAAGAAGGAAAGCCAGAGGGCGCTCCCTGGCACTAGACCAGGAGAGGCCTTTGACTACAGTGCCCAAGGCATAAATGACCCCTGAAGTCCAGCAGTCCCTGCTTCCAAGCCAAATGAGGGGCCCAGGAGTCTTGCTAGAGTCTTGGGTCATCATGCCTGGGTCCAGCCTCCCGAAGCAGGGGATTTGTCCATCCCCACTATCTGACCACCTCTTGGGGTAGAAGAGCTGCCTGATCTGTGACTGCACTAAACTCCCTTCCCTTCACAGTCTCTGAAAGCTTCTTTCTGTACTCCTATTTCTGGCCTCAATAGCAATGAACACCCTCTCTCCAAGGATTTGCAAACTCCAAGTTCCAGGGCCCAAACAGATAACCAAACAAAAGTACAAAATTGGCTCAGCACCCATAGCACAGTGGTCACCACACCAGCCACATACATGGAAACTGATGGGTTCAAAACCAGCCCAGGCCTGCTAAACAACAATGACAACTGCAACAAAAAATAGCCAGGAGTTGTGGCAGGCACCTGTAGTCCCAGCTACTAGGGAGGCTGAGGCAAGAGAATCGCTTAAGCCCAAGAGTTTGAGGTTGCTGTGAGATGTGACACCATGGCACTCTACTGAGGGTGACATAGTGAGACTCTGTCTCAACGAAAAAAAAAGTATAAGATTGAGAACATATGCCCCACCTAGAAAGGGCAGCTTCTCAAATTGCTAACCTAGCAGTTAGAGGCTATATTCTAGAACTATATTGCCCAGGTTCAAGTTCTGGTGCTATTGTTTGCCATCTATAAGTCTTTTTTTTTTTTTTGAGACAGTCTCACTATGCTTTCCTTGGAGTGCTGTGGAGTCACAGCTCACACAACCTCAAACTCTTGGGCTTAAGTGATTCTCTTGCCTCAGCCTTCCAAGTAGCTGGGACTACAGGCGCCCACCACAACGCCTGGCTATTCTTTTTTTTTTTTTTTTTTTTTTTTGCAGTTGTCGTTGCTGTTTAGCAGGCCCAGGCTGGTCACAAACCCGCCAGCCTCAGTACATGTGGCTGGCACCCTACTCACTGAGCTACAGGCGCCGACCCTCTGTACCTGTTTTCTTAGCCATGAAAAAGAATAATAGTTGTAGGACAGGCCCAGTGGCTCATGCCTGTAATCCTAACATTCTGGGAGGCTGAACAGGGTGGATCCCCTGAGCTCAGGAATTTGAGACCAGACTGAGCAAGAGCAAGACCTCGTCTCTACTAAAAATAGAAAAAACTAGCCAGGCATTGTTGCGGGCACTTGTATTCCCAGCTATGGGAGGCTGAGGCAAGAGGATCACTTAAGCCTAAGAGTTTGAGGTTGCTGAGAGCTATGATGACACTACAGCACTCAACCCAAGGTGAAAGAGTGAGATTGTCTCAAAAGAAAAAAAAAAAAAAAGCAAGAATAATACTTGTAGGCTCGGCACCTGTAGCTCAGTGGCTAAGGACACCAGCCACATACACCAACGCTGGCGGGTTGGAATCCAGCCGAGGCCTGCCAAACAACAACGAAAATTGCAACAAAAAGATAGCCAGGCGTTGTGGTGGGCGCCTGTAGTCCCAGCTACTTGGGAGTCTGAGGCAAAAGAATCGCTTAAGCCCAAGAGTTTGAGGTTGCTGAGAGCTGTGATGCCACACACTCTACCGAGAGTGATAAAGTGAGACTCTGTCTCAAAAAGAAATAAAAAAAAAAAAAAGTAATACTTGTAGAGGTAGGTACAATAACTTCTCATGAGGAAATACTTAGGACAGTGCCTGACATTAACTATTCACTAAATATTAGCACCCATCACAGGATAATGCAGGGCTGAGATTGCCAGATCTACTCAACATTCAAGAGAAGCCAAATAACCAAATTCTTATTCTGAAAATGCTCTTTTTTAAAACTTTGGCAACTGAGTAAAAACAATTTTTAAACCTTGGCAAAGGTTTAAACCATGCGAAACACATCTACAAGTAGGATTGGACTTGCAAGACAAATAATTTGCAATATCTACTCTAGGGCATTCAAGCTTATAGAAAACGGAAGGCAGAAAGGAAAGCGCCTTAGGGGCAGCTTCTTCTCTGGGCCCTGTGACCAAAACTCCCCTAGGTAACAGATCACAGTAAGGAGAGGAAAAGATAGAAAAAAATAAACACACATTTATATACCAAATTGTCCTGGTACATAAATGCTATATGAGATGAGGATTTTTTTTCTTTTGAGACAGTCTCACTCTTGCCCCAGGCTAGAGTGCCATGGTGTCATAACTCGCAGCAACTTCAAATCCTAGGCTCAATCCATCCTCCTGCCTAAGCCTCTGGAGTCGCTGGGACTATAGGCACCTGCCATAATAGCCAGCTAATTTTTGCTTAGGCTGGTCTCAAACCCCTGAGCTCAGGCAATCCACCGCTTTAGCCTCCTCCCAGAGTGCTAGGATTACAGGAGTGAGCCACCAAGTCTGGACAGGATTTTTTTTTTTTAAGCATAGGAAAAGTGGTCAGGGAAGATGACATTGAAGCTAAGACCCATGAAAAGAAGTTACCTTAGCAAGAAAGCAAAAGGAGAGAAAACCAGATAATGGACACCTATGCAAAGGGCCTGAGGCAGAAAAGAGCTCAAAGCAAAAGAGGGACTGTATGAGCTGAAGCACTAGGCAGGGCCTTGTAGGCAGGCCATGGTGAGGAGCATGAAGTTATCTGGAGGGCAGCAAGTGGTCATTGAAGGGTTTCAAGCAAAGAGATGTGTGGTGGTGGGGGGCACTCCAGAAGACAAATTAAGAAGCTGCTGTATAGCCCAGGAGAGATGATGTGGCTTGGACTGGCCAGCAGCCTTGAACATGGACAGCCCCAGATTTCTGTGTCTGAAATTGACCTCAAAGTCACAGGCTGGATTTGAGGCTCAGAGCAGGCCTGCTCCTTTATAAGCCAGGCAGTGTTGCCTTCCCATCTTGGCCATGGCCACGCTGCCCCAGCTGCCTCCAACTGGCCTAGGCTGCCCTCTGTTGGCAAGAGAGGGCACTCCAAGAAAGGGGAGCAGCAGCCTTCCAAGAAAGCCGAACTCCAGAACACCTCACCACCCTCTCTCCCTACTCCCGCCTTCCAGTTAATGGCAAGGCATCTCAGTTAATGGCATCTCCACCATGCAGGAGGTCAACGCAGAAACCCAGACCCAGGCTCCACACTTCCTCCTCCCTCCACTCCATCAGGAAGTCCTTTTCATTCTATTTCCTAAATAGAATCCTGACTCAGAAATTTCCTAAATATAGCCTGATCATGCCACCTCTCTGTTCCCACCAGCCACACCCTAGCCAAAGCCGCCACCATCACTTCTTTAGTCTCCCATCCTGGCCAGTCCATTTCCCACTCAGCAGCTGGAGTGCACGTGGTACCTTCTGACTCCAGGATCCTTTCCCCAAAGCTCACAGCTGCTCATACCACTCAGTGTCAAACCAGACAGGGAAATTCCTGATGGATATACAGTCCCATCCAGGACAATCTGTGCACGTGGAAAACACCTGAAAATTCAGGATAGCATGGGTGCTTGGGTCAGAGCCTCAAAAAGCTCATGGCAGCCCCACCACTGGGGATTTTTCCCCTCTCTCTACTTGGGGCCCCAGCCTCATGCCACCCCACTGGCTCTTCTCCCTCCATGTCCTCCTCCAAAGGAGACTTGCCATTTTAGCCCCGCCTACCAGGGTGATTCAGGGCTCTCATTCCCCTCAAGCAGATTGCCAAGGTATGTTCCCACACTGAACATCAACACAGCTCCCGCCCTAGGACAAATACCAGTGTCGGGACAGTAACATTTTCACACCGGTACATGGCGAGGCTGACATTCTATGACTCCTGCATTCTATCTTCTCAACATCTTATGGCTCAACCTAGGATCATGGAAACCTTCACTGACGTCAGATAACGGTGTAATGGAAGCTTCACCCACCTCGGAGGCCTTTGATGCTAGAGCCGGACGCCCCAGACATTCCCTTGATCTACCTGAGCCAAGAAGCCTTATGAACCTGTGAGCTCTGGCTTCCTGTGTCCAATTCTCACTTTTGTTTGTTTCTTGAGGGGTTATTTGTTGAGACAGAGTCTCGCTTTATCGCTTTTAGAGTGTCGTAGCATCAGAGCTCACAGCAATCTCAAACTCTTGGGTTCAAATGATTCTCTGGCCTCAGCCTCCCAAGTAGCTGGGACTACAGACACCTACCACAACGCCCAGCTATTTTAGAGACAGGGTCTAGCTCTTGCTCAGGCTAGTCTCGAACTCCTGAGTTCGGGCAAACTACCCGCCTCGGCCTCCCAGAGTGCTAAGATTAAAAGTATGAGCCACCACACCTGGCCCAATTTTAACATATTAATTCAATTCGGGGGGGTTGCCACCCATAGCACACAGGTTTGCTATAAATGAAAATTAAAAAAGAGGAAGCAGATAAAATCATGGATGCTCTGGCTTCTGAGATTTTGGGGGTTTTGTTCTTTTTATTTTTATTTTTTTTTTTGAGACAGAATCTCAGTCAGTCACCCTGGGTAGAGTGCTGTGGCATCATCATAGCTCACAGCAACCCCAAACTCTTGGGATCGGCTCGGCACCTGTGGCTCAACAGGCTAAGGCGCCAGCCACGTACACCTGAGCTGGCAGGTTCGAATCCACCCCGGACCCGCCAAACAACAATGGTGGCTGCAACCAAAAAATGGCCCAGCGTTGTGGCGGGCACCTGTAGTCCCAGCTACTTGGGAGGCTGAGGCAGGAGACTCGCTTAAGCCCAGGAGTTGGAGGTTGCTGTGAGCTATGATGCCACGGCACTCTGTCCAGGGTGACAGCTTGGGCTCTGTCTCAAAAAAAAACTCTTGGGATCAAGTGATCCTCTTGTCTCAGCCTCCTGAGCAGCCAATAGAGAATACAGGGGCCCACTATCCTGCCCCACTAGATTTTCTATTTTCTTTTTTTTTTTTTTTAGACAGAGCCTTAAGCTATCGCCGTGGGTAGAGTGCTGTGGCATCACAGTTAACAGCAACCTCCAACTCCTGGGCTCAAGCAATTCTCCTGCCTCCACCTCCCAAGTAGCTGGGACCACAGGTGCCCACCACAATGCCCGCCTATTTTTTGGTTGCAGCCGTCATTGTCGTTTGGCGGGCCCAGGCTGGATTCAAATCCACCAGCTCAGGTGTATGTGGCTGGTGCCTTAGCCACTTGAGCCATAGGTGCTGAGCCTAGTTTTTCTATTTTTAGTAGAGAAAGGGATCTCACTCTTTCTCAGGCTGCTCTTGAACTCCTGAGCTCAGGTGATAGCTCCCAGAGTGCTAGAATTACAAGCGTGATGAGCCACTGTGCCTGGCCTGTTTTTGTTTTCTTTTCTTTCTTTCTTTCTTTCTTTTTTTTTTTATAGATACCAGGTCTCACTATGTTGCCCAGACTGGTCCCAAACTCATGGCCTCAGATTATTGTCCTACCTCAGCCTCCCAAAGCGCCGGGATGAGGCACCGCTTCCATCCATTCTGCGGGTTGTTGAGATTCAGCTCCATCTCTCCCTGTCCAGTCCAGGGGGTTATTTATTCATCTCTTCCTCAGAGTTCAAGAGCCAATACATTCTCACCTGTGCCTAACATGCTTCCGGCTCTTACAAATTAAAGAACCCTGACTCTCTGTCAGAGGTTCTCTCCCTAACACCTGCTATTCTCTTTATAAAGCCAGCCTCCATTCCCAACCCAAAAAAGAATAAAGGGACCTGGGAAATGACAACTTTATCTTAAAGTCTTCAAAGATCTTTTATTTTCTATTTCGACTATCAGAAGCAAAGAAATGTTGATTGTACTTATTCCTTTATAATAAACTATATTACCATTTTCACCTGTTTATTATAATGTCATCACCTGGTTTATTGTACGTCCCTACATTTTGATTGGTTTTATTTTAGTCCCATTTCCCACTTGCATTCTCATCCCACCATAGGCAACCATTCTAATGTGCTTAGCATGTATTCTTTAACATGTAAATATCCTTCTGAGATTTGCCATGCGACCGTGTGATACGTATTTCTAATTTACATTGACCATAGAGTACATGTTTCTTTTCTCTATGCTGATGTCTGTATTTTAAAGTACTGTCCGTGCTGGTGAGGATAAGCAGCATATTGTGCGGGAAACTGTCAGTGCCCCATCCAGACCTCCTGTGGAGGGGGGCAGGTATTGAACGGAAGCCAGTCACAGCAGGCACCTTCTCTGAAGAATTGTCCTTGTGCAAACAGGAGCCACGTGGCCACCTCTGATGCCAAGACTGTGGCTGATGACTGACAGATTCAGGGGTACAAAAGGCTGCCCCCCTCCCGAGCCTCAGGGAAAAACTACTCTGTGGTGCAATGTGTGCTCCAGAGCTCCCTTTGGGGTCAGGCTGGAGCGGGACTCTGGCTGACACCACATCTTCACTTAGCCTTTTATCTCCTGCCTTTCCTCGTTCCCTTCCTCCTAAGAACACTCGCCCCCAAATCACTTAAACAGCAACCCCCATCTCAAGCTCAGCTTCTAGGAACGTGACCAAAGATAGCGACTATATATTATCATCCAAACTGATACAATTTTGAGAGGGAAAGGGGCTCTATTAAGAACGAGGCCAGGACAAAGGGCATAAACCGCGACTCTCCCAAACCAGGATGCAGGATGCAGGGTCTCTAACTGAGCATGCGTGTGGGGTGTGGCTTCTTGTTGCTGCCTGGTACCCATAGAGAACGTCCAGCACATTTTGTCCATTCGTTCTCCTGTGACACACACAAGGTTTGCTTTTACTTCCACTAACTCTGTCTCTCCAGAAATAACCTGTACACCATGGAGCCTTTAAAAAAAAATGTTTTGCTCCAGGATTTAACCAAAGATGATACATTACATTTGGTTTTCACTTCTCTTCAGTCTCCTTCTGTTGAGAACAAACCCCCAAGGTTTTTTGGTTTAGATTGGTTTGAGTTTTTTGCTGGCTATTGCTTTGTTTTGTTTTTGTTTTGTCTTTCCTGGCACTGACATTTTTTAAAAGTTTAGGTTCATCATCTTGTAGTATATGCCACAATCTGGTTTTTCCTGATTTTTCCTGATGTTTCCTCGTGAATGAACACAGGACAGACATGTTTGTCACTACACAGGTGGTGTGTCCCTTACGTTGCATTGCATCTTGTCCTTTTGCCCCACTATTGGTTATGCTACGTTTGAACACTTGGATAAGGGAGCATCTACCAGCTCACTCTACCAGTTCACTCCAACAGTGAGGAGACTTGTTCCCTTTGTAATTGGTGAGTAACCTGTGGGGTAACACTTCAAGGCTACATGAGCACTCCGTTCCTAACAACCTTCCTCCACAGTTTTAGCATCCACTGGTAATCCTTGCTTATTCTTTTAGTAACTAATTAAACATTTACTAGTTCATATGAGAGTATGTGTATGTGTGTGAATGTACGCAAGGTCAGACAATTAAGCTCAAAAACTCATCGTAGAAAAAGTGCCGGCTCGGCGCCTGTGGCTCAACGGGCTAAGGCGCCAGCCACGTACACCTGAGCTGGCGGGTTCGAATCCAGCCCCGGGCCCGCCAAACAACAATGACGGCTGCAACCAAAAAATGGCCGGGCGTTGTGGCGGGCGCCT
>CAUYRH010123743.1:0-11171 GCA_963574655.1 Perodicticus potto
GGGGGCGGAGGCAGGGGGCGCCCCCAGCCAGGATGCTGCGGTTCCTGCGCCGGACCTTTGGCCGCCGCTCCATGCAGCGCTACGCGCGGGGTGCGGCGGGGCGCGGGGCCGCCGGGCTGGGGGACGAGCGCGACGGGGGACTGCGGGGGGGCCCGGCCGTCGCCGCCGCCTCGGCGCTGCCCGCTGCGCCTGGGGGCAGCGTGTTTCCCCCCGGCGGCGGGCCACTGCTCACGGGCGGCGCGGCAGTGCACATCTCTGCCGCCGGCGCAGCCAAGGCCACCCTCTATTGCCGAGTCTTCCTGCTCGACGGGACCGAAGTGAGCGTGGACCTGCCGGTGAGTGCCGGGGCCGGGCTGGGGCACTGGCTTCCCGCGTCTCTAGGGGCAGCACCCCCTACCCTGGTGCTTCCCCCTGGGGCGCTCCCCTTGCGTCTAACCGGGTGTCCCCTCCCCCATCTCCCAGCACTCATTTACCATCCTCTCTCTCCAGCCACTCTGTCCCCGTCTCTTCCTGGGCCCCACCTTTGGCCTGCGCTCTCTCCTTGGCACATTGCACCGCGGGGTCGCCTTCTCGGTCGTCCCCCTGGTCCACTGGGCCTCACTCCCTCCCAATGCGCACTGTCCCCCGTCCCGAGTCCCCGCCCCTTGGCGCGGGTGGCTGGTGTTTTCGGCTCGTGATCCCTTTCGATCCCTCAGGTTCCAGCGGGGGTCCTCCTGATGCTGGATTATTGAGAAGAAAATCTCGAGGCGATGTGGGGGAGGTTCTCCCGGGGGTGTCCAGCTTTCCCCCCACCACCAATTCACCATCAGGCCTTGGTGAGATGGGGAGAGGGGCTCCTCGCTCTCCGTCCAGCAGGTGCCTCAAGGTTGGGAGGGAGTTAGGGGACCATTTCTGCCTTCTTCTGATTCCCTGTTGGCATCCTAAAGAGCCCCTCTGGCCCGCAGCCTAGCGTGAGGTTGGGCGACTTGGGAGCTAACTCTAGAATCTCTTGGACCTGGCCAACTTTGCACAGGCAGAGCCCTAGCTGGGACGCTGAGATTCGACCCTCTGGTGCTGGCGGGACCTGGCTCTCAGGATTTGTGTCCCCTGGCGACGTGCCTATAGCCGGCGGGGTGTCCCAGGGCAACAACCCCCAAACTTACATCCTGACCTTCCTACCACCCGCCCACAGGTGGTTGCACCCCCCGCCCCCCTGGCTCCAGCCCAGTGCTAGGCCAGGAGCTGCTGTCACCTGGTTCAGCTACCCAGGAGCCTTCCTGGCCGAAGGGGTCAAGTCAGACCAAATCAAACCCACATATTAACCGGGTGCCCACTGTGCACCTGGTGTTGTGGCAGACGGTGCCTTGGAGAATCTTCAGGTGTGACGGAGGACACAGCAGTAATTGAGCTTTAGATAATGTTATAGGTCATCCAGAGGGTGTCAAGGGAAGAAATAACATAACCGGACTTCCAAAGAAAGCATTTAGGCCTTTTAGGGTGGTAGAAATTCTTTGGACTTCACCATGGAACTAGGAACATGCAAAGGGTCTCTGATGGGAAAATCAGAGCCTTCCTGGCCTGGAGTTTAACACTTCGCTGTGTAGGGTAGGTTTAATTTTTAAGACAGTTTCAATTTATGGCAATTTTATTTTTGTGGTTCCTTGTGCTTGCTATAGGATATCATTTTGTTATGAAATACCCTTTCGGGGCCTTTTCATTTATAGAAAAGGAGCCAACATTCTGGTGCTTAGAACTGTTGTTTTTAAACTGGCATTAAAACGTTATTGCTCCCCAAGAATGAGGCTCTCCAGCTTTTATTCAGCTGGGGAAGGAGGCCTGAGAGCCTGTGAAGGGAGGGGAGAGGGAAGCAGGCTGCCTCTGGGGTGGGCAGCTTGTGTTTGGAGAGGATGTGGCGCAGTTTACATCTCTGGCTCTGGGAAAAGAATGCTGTCCTTGGGAACTTTAACAGTGCTCCTTGCTGGTGGTTTTCTCATCTGTTCCCTGGGGATGATTCGTTTATAAAATGCATTACTTTTGTTAGGTTTGTGCGGCAGGCTTAAGTATTGTGCGTGATAAACAGACCCAGATGGGTACACAAATGAACAGCATGCTGACTTACTGCAGACGGTGGAGCCCTCCCTGTGCATGGCCAGGAAGAGGAGATTTGCATCCTATGGGGTTTCTTAACTTTATGAAAGGCTACTTAACAAAATAATTCACTGGTCTCAGGTTTTGTTGTGGTGGCAGATTTCTCGATGCCTTTAAGATGGGACTTAAGGAACTCCCAATTTTATGTATATGCATACGTATATGTGTACATGCACCCTGTGCAAAGGCAAATAAAAAGCAAAATGCTGGCTTGTGTCATGTGAGCTCTCCGGGAGGAAAGATGAAGAAAAATCCCCAGTGAGCATGGCTCATCGATATAGAGATTTATTAGATATTAGGGCTGCATTACACAGTCCCCTACACTAATCTTCCCAGATCAGAGTGTTAGTTCCTGTAATTAATTCTCAGAGTTACAAGGTAAGTGCCAGGCTCCCGGATGAATTTGTAGCATTTGTGTTGGTCCTCAGACCCACTTCACTGGGCTGCCTTTTTATGCTGTCCTCTTTGGCATTTGGCCCCACTTGTCATTATTCTCTTGTGTGTTCTTGGATTTTTACTGCTTCCTAGACACTAGTGTAATCTTGCTGCTTGTGGAAAGATAGAATTTACCTTTGACCGTGATACCCCTAAGCTGGCTTCTCTTCTGTGGGCTCCCAGAGATCCTGCCAGGCTAACTGTGGCTCTTTTGTAATTAAAACCCTCTGGTGGCGTTAGCCTCAAAAATTCCTTTGCTCAGCCTACTAAAAGTGGTTATGTGCTGTCATAAACCCTTTTATTAGCCCTAGTCAGGACACTTGTGTTCAGAAACTGCCTCAAACACAATAACGCCCTCAGTGTGACCATGCTGTGGCACTTCAGTTCAGTGCAGTCAACATTTATTGGGCATCTTCAGTGTGCCAAGTGTTGTGCCCTGGACAGAAAGGTGAATGAGACATGGCCTAGAGGCGCTCGGGAAACACCTGTTTTTTATTCTGAGTGTTGCTAAGTGATATGACAGGCACACTCAGACGGGGTGCTGGGACAGGATCAGGGAAAGGGGGTTTCTTGCAGACGTTGACATTTGAGATTACATGGTCTCAAATTCAGCGTTCCTTACTCAGTGTCCCTTGGCAAAACCACGGCCCAATTGTTTCATATGTGTGTGTGTTTAAAGGAAAGAAGCAACTATAATTGTCTTCTGTGGCAGGGCTTGGAGTCCCTGTCTCTGGCAGTGGGTTGAGTTGCCTAGCACCCCTGTTCTTAACCTTGGCTATGGATAGTCAGTGGTTTTGCAATCTTTGATAAAATGTGAACAAAGGGGTTTTTAAAAAACTATCTGCAGTCTAAGGTGGCCTTGCTGTACAAACTTAGTGTCCAGGTGTGTCCTCTGCTTACCTTACCAACCAGAATGCCACCCTGAGCCACTCCTCTCCAGAAACCCTGGCCCTGGCTTGGACAGCGCCTCCCTCTCCTTTGCCCGGCCCTGCCCAGCCCAGGTGTGGTTTGGTCGGAGCAGGGCAGGACTCCCTCCCTCCCTTGGCCTACCCTAGACACTTTGCTTCTATTAATGCAGCTGAAGATCCCATTAGTGTGCTTGGCAGCGGCACCCACTGTTGACTCATATTAGCTCTCTGTTGACTAAATCCCTGGCATTGCTCTTGCTCGTGTGCTTCTGCTCAGCCCCGCCCCCCATTGCCCTGCAAGTGCAGCCTTCAGCAGCTCGGGTGTGGAAGGCTTTGGGGTTGTGTGCCTGGCTAGTTAGCAATCCCGCCATGCCTTGGAGGGGATGGCTCACTGGCTAACGTTGCATTTGGTGCAGTTGCTTTCCCTGGATGTAGAACTCTACATAGACTTGTGGTGGTACAGTGCAGACATGGAGGATTTCAGAGTTAGACCTCCATTTTTTCTGCAGCCTGGCTGTGCAGCCTGGGGCAACTGCAGCTCTCCGAGCATTGATTTCTTTCCTGGTCTTTCGAACCCGGATGTTGGGAGGATTCAATGATGGGAAGGATATAAAAAGCCTCAAAAAACAGCTGGGTGCTGAAGGGTTGCTAGTAGGTTGTAGTCTTATAAATTTCTTAGTCCTCTGCTTTGGACTCTGCAAAGGATTTGAAGAAATTTCTATTATAGTAATGGACGTTAAAAAAAAAAAAACAACGCTGTGCCAGGCAGGCTAACCATTGCCTGGCTCTTCAGTGGAAATTGGAAGTTGGATGTAGTATGAGGTATGAGGGATGCTTTTCAAAAGTTTTACTTGGGGTGAAAAAAAGAACTCTCTCCCCCCTCAAAAAAAAAAAAACAGAAAAATGTGGTTTCTTAGAATTTCAGGACTGAAACCTCTGATCTGACAGAACATACATAGACAACATAAAGGTCATATGCCTTATTTTAGAGTTGAAAGGGACCCAGGAAGGCACCTGTCCCACCCATTCTATATATATATAGAAACTGGGGCTCATGGATATAGGATGATTTACCTTTGTTGTTCAGTGAGAGAGTTGGCATGGGCTGTTTGGGAATCCTGGTTGTCTAGCCTTGGAAGGTGTCAGCATAGGAGAGAAGATTGACCCTTAGTCCTTATACAGCATCATGGAAGTAGAGTAGGGTATGTTCCTGCCAGTTGGGTATAGGACAGATTTTTCTAAACAGGAAACTCTAGCATAATGATTCACTGTACATAAAGTTCATCTGGAATTTTTTTTTTCCTCCAATTAAAATTCCTAGAGCCCACCCCCAGAATTTCTGATTCAGTAGTTCAGGGAGCTGGACTTTTTGTTTTGTTTTTTGTTTTTGAGACAGAGTCTCAAGCTGTTGCCCTTGGTAGAGTGCTGTAGCATTACAGCTCACAGCAACCTCAAACTCTTGGGTTTAAGCGATTCTCTTGCCTCAGCCTCCCAAGTAGCTGGGACTATAGGCGCCCTCCACAGCACCCGGCTATTTTTTTGTTGTTGCAATTGTCATTGTTGTTTTAGGTGCCCTGACCAGGTTCGAACCCGCCAGTCTCGGTGTATGTGGCCAGCGCCCTACCTACTGAGCTACCGGCACTGCCAAGGGAGCTGGACTTCTAACAAGTACTCTTTTTGTTTTTTGAGACACAGCCTCAAGCTGTCACCTGCATAGAGTGCCGTGGCATCCACAGCTCACAGCAACCTCCAATTCCTGGGCTCAAGCGAGTCTCTTGCCTCCGCCTCCCAAGTAGCTGAGACTACAGGCGCCTGCCGCAATGTCCAGACATTTTTTGGTTGTAGCCGTCATTGTTGTTTGGCGGGCCCAGGCTGGATTCGAACCCGCCAGCTCAGGTGTACATGGCTGGCGCCTTAGCCTGTTGAGCCACAGGCGCCAAGCCTTAGCAAGTACTCTTGATGAAAGAGTGATTCTGATAAAGGGCCTGGCAGTCTTTGAGCTGGGAGTGGACCTGTGTGCCCGGTCCATGTTTGCCACAGTGGAGTGGAGGCTGGGCAGGAGGAGGCACCACAGGCCAGTTATGCTGTGGCAATAGTTCAGGGAGGAAGGGATGAGCTGGCTGGAAGGGGTGGGGGCAGAGCCCTGCACAGGTGGAGTCAGGTGAGTGTGGGGGAGGGGAAAGTGAAGATGCTGACTTCACTCACAGCTGAGAAGTGAGGGGCCATACCGGACACCTCAGGAGGCCTGAGAAGGCCATTCTCTTTTTCTGCCCTCTTCCAAGGCTCTGGCTGCTGTGGGCACCTTGCCTTATCTCAGGCCTCTGGGTGGTTTGCTTTTTCTACTCCTGCAGGTAATATTGGCTAAAGGTGTCCCATTGCCAGTCCTGTCCCTCCCCTTCTCAGACCATGACTGAGGCTATGGCAAGCCTTGGAGATCTGCCTGGGTCATGAGTTTGTGTTATTTTTAGAAATACCTTTTTTTTTAAAGGGGGGGCTGTGGTGAGGGCGGGGAGAGAGGTGGATGAACACTTTTCCCAAAGAGGGTATGATGGGTCCAGATTTGCCGGGTTGTCAACATTAATAGTGTTGGTGGGCCAGGATTGGTCTGTAGGGGGCCGCAGGTGATGATGGGGTCCGCCCAGCCTCTCCAGAGCCAGTAACATGACCCTATGCTGGTACAGGGCTCCAAACAAATATTAACTTGCTAAGCACTTTCACGTGCATAATCTCATTGCATTCTGTCCCAAGTACACTGCATTGGATGAAGGCACAGGTCTGTGGCGTTTTGAAATAGCAGAAGGTCGGTGGGGGTGGGGCCTTCCCTTAAATTCTTGCGTGGGGACTTAGAAAAAATCCAACCCAGCAACCACAGAAATCCTCCGCCTACAATTTGTCCTCAAAGCATGTGTTCCATCCTTGCCCACTGCTCGACTCCCTTTGCCCAGCTGGAGGTGGGTTTCTCCCCCTGCAGGCCTGCCCTGAGAGCCTTCTGTTCCTCAGGACTCTGCTGTTGGATTCTACCTCTAGCCGGTGGCTGCTGTCTGCGGGCAGGGTCAGCTGCTGATTCATCAAGGTGTTTTTGGCGTGTGCCTCCCTACCCCATTTTCATTTCACGTTTAGAACATGTTCATGGCAGACAGATTAGAAAATAATAGAGAAGGAAGAGAAGTTAAAACAGCATCTAGGCTGGGTGCGGTGGCTCACGCCTGTAATCCTAGCAAAACCCCTGTCTCTACTAAAAATAGAAGAATTAGCCAGGCCCCAGCTACCTGGGAGGCTGAGGCAGGAGGATCGCTTGAACTCAGGAGTTTGAGGTTGGTGTGAGCTAGGCTGAGGCCATTGCATTGTAGCCTGGGCAACAGAGTGAGACTCTGTGTCAAATAAACAAACAACCCCCCACCCCTACCCCCTGCATCTAAAATGTTATCAAAGAAAACTGCTTTCAAAGTTGAGGTTTGTATTTGTGCTTTTTTTCTTTCATATTCAGGTATAAATATGTATTTAAAATGATGGACTTAATGGCAGACTGAGACCTGTGGATATAAGGTGACTCACCTCTGTCACTCAGAGAGTTGGCATGGGCTACTTTGGGAGCTCTGGTTGTCTCTCCCCACCATCTCAGCATAGTTGAATAAGGACTGTAGACCCTGAGTTTGTGTCTGTTTCAGGTGAGGCCCTCGGCCCTCCTATCTTTACATTTCCTGGGATGCTCACCTGGGTGGGGAGTCCCCCAGTGTTGATAGACCATATGAACTATCCGCTACCTGTCCTCCCTTCCTCGGTGAGAAGCAAGCTGCCTCATCCTCTGAGCCCCTGCCCCCTGATCTGTTCTCTTGCTGGCAGGTTCAAGGCCTTGTTGATATGACCCCTTGACAGTCCCCTTGTTTCTGGGAGCATGTACTGTGGGGTGGTTGTGACTCTCACCTCCCTGGGGATGCCTGTGACTCTGCCACCAGGGAGAGGTGATCTGGCAGAGAGGTGCTCAAGCTGTGCAGAATGCCTGGTGTACCCCCCTCTGGCCTGATCCCCCAAATCTCCATCTGCAGCCTTCAGGGCTTCTCTGCAGAGTTGGATTTATTTACTAGTCCCACTTGATTTTCATTTCTGGTTTATTTTAAATTGTTTTCCAAGATGATTTTGCTCATTGCATATTTTCTTTCATCGGGAGAGGCTTATTGAGCCCTTACACTGTGTTGAGCCCTGGGGACGAGTATAGGAGAAGATGATAGTTTCCTGAGCTCCCAGTCTAGAGGAGCAGACCGTGTGAGTAGATGCTTGTAACCCAACATGGGCTAGTGCTGGGTTTGAGCAGCTGAACTGTGGGCTGGAGTTGAAGATTTGATGACTGAAGGGACATTGGAATCGTCCCAAAGGGTGCATAGGAGTTTAGCTGTTAGGTTTTGCGGGAAGGTATCTGCAGAGGCAACAGCAGGTGCAAACTCGTAGAGGATGGGATCCAGGAAACCCCACTTTCTGGGCTCTGGGCTTCTTGGGGTAGTGAAGGATTATGAGCTCTCCTGTGTCCCTAGATCTTAAAGGAACAAGGACCTTTTAAGGTGCAGATGAGCGTGATAATAAAAGCCAACTCACGTGATTATCATACGGAATCCTCATAAAAACTGTGTTGGTGGTGGTTACCCCTGATTTGTAGAGGAGAGAGACTAAAGGCTTAGCAGACAGGTTAAAAACTCGCCCAAGGTTGCATAACTAGTAAAGGCAGACTAGCTTCAAACTCAGTCTGGCTGGAGGGGATTTATGGCCTGAGAAGGTCTCTGACAGCATGGCTAGGTATGGAGGGGGGCTCGGAGTGTCCAACAGAGGATGAGGTGGATGGCGATCTCTGGACCTCAGAAGGGTCATCTTTGTAGGCCACTTGGGATTTCAAGATCAGATTTAGGTTTCTAGTCAGACTTCTTGAATGTAGTTCCATCCGGGTGCATTCAAGTTTAATGGCTATAATTCTTTTTATTTATTTATTTTTTTGCAGTTTTGGCCGGGGCCGGGCTTGAACCCACCATCCCCGGTATGTGGGGCCGGCACCCTACTCCTTGAGCCACAGGCGCCGCCCTGGCTATAATTCTTTAATCCTTCAATATTTGAATCAGAAGTAGGGTACATTTTTATTTATTTTTGAGACAGAGTCTTACTTTGTCACCCTTGGTAGAGTGCCGTAACATCATAGCTCACATCAACCTCAAACTCTTGGGCTCAAACGATCCTCTTCCCTCAGCCTCCTGAGTAGCTGGGACTATAGGTACCTGCCACAACACCCACTAATTTTTAGAGATGAGGTCTCGCTTTGGCTCAGGCTGGTCTTGAACGCATGAACTCAGGCGATTCACCTACCCCAGCCTTCCATAGTGCTAGGATTACAGGTGTCAGCCACTGCACCTGGTCACACTTTTATGTTTTGAGACAGGGTCTCAGTCTGTCACCCCAGGTAGAATGCAGTGGTATTCATCATAGTTCACTGCATCCTTAAACTCTTGGGCACAAGCAATCCTTCTGCCTCAGTTTCCCGAGAGCTGGGACTACAGGTACCCGCCACAACACCCAGCTAATTTTTTCTGTATTCAGTAAAGACGGGGTTTTGCTTTTGTTCAGGCTGATGTCGAACTCCTGAGCTCATGCCATTACCTTAGCCTCCCAGAGTGCTAGGATTACAGGCATGAGCCACCTTGCCCAGCCAAGGCTACATTTTTTAAAAGTACTTTATAGAACAACGTTAAAAGGATCTCAGAAAAAAGCATTTTACATGTTCTCTTCTTGCTGAATAGCAACCAGTTGGTTTCACTTTGTTCCTTTCACTCTTTGTGTATTTGTGTACGTGTTTATAAACATGATGTGTATTCTTTTTAAAAAAATGTTTCCCTCTCCACCCAAGCTTCCTGACAGGTTTCTTACCAGTTTGGTGCCCTCTTTTGTGCTTTTATTCTGGATTATTTAAATTCAACTCTCATTCTATGCGTGGGGGTGTGTGTTTTGAGTGAGTAATACCCGCCTCTCTAGGTTGGAGGTTGATAGGCAAAGCACCTGGTCTCTTACCTGTTAGGTAACCCTACCTCCCAGGCCCACAGAATCTGTGTTTCTTCCTTAATCACTACCACCTGGGAAGATAATGCATTGTCATCCCTTTACAGATGGTCTCAGAGAGCAGATGGCCTCGGGCTACTCAGCTAGTAAGTGTGGTGAGGCCAGATTGAATTTTGTTTTCTGACTCATTTTCCAGTGCTCTTCCCTCAGCCCATGCTGTGCACACCCAGCCTTCCTGTGTTAAGTGTTCCCTTAGAGTTCCCTGGGACGGTCAGCGTTTCATGGGGTGAAGCCCTGTCTCTCCTTAGCCATTTTGCCTCTCAGCATCTCTGGCATTTGGGCTCTGTCTACCATTTCTCAGCTTTTTTTTTTTGCAGGCTCTTTCCCCTGAAGTCAGCTGGCTGAGTGCCCAGCGTTTTCTTCTGGGAGATGGTATCTCAGGGGTTCTGTCCTACCTGTGGAATCATCTGGTGCTTCCTTGTTACCCAGCATCAAGCCCAGTCCCGGGGGTGGAGTTGTCAACACTACAGGCCTCGCTGTAGGGATGCCACCTGCCTGGTTCAGCAGGTGCCCGCAGAGTTGACATCCCTCAGCTCTGTGGGGTCTTTCCCTGCCTGGTCTGAGATCTGAATGCTCTTCTCTGTATCATTTAAGGTAGGCCTGACAGTGCTACTCCTTCAACCTGTCTGCTAGTACCCTGAATTATGATTTTTTTAAAATCATGGTATAATAGGGCGGCACCTGTGGCTCAGTGGGTAGGGCGCTGGCCCCATATACCTAGGGTGGCAGGTTCAAACCTGGCCCCCGGCCAAATTACAGCCAAAAAAAAAAAAATGGTATAATATAAGCAACATAAAAATTTCCATCTTAACCATTTTCAAGTGGCATTAAATAGACTCACACTGATGTGTAGTCATCACATCCATCCTCAGAACCATTTTATCTTCCCAAACTGAAACTGTCCCTGGTACATGCCAACAACTCTCCATTTCCCCTTCCCTAGCCCCTGGGAGGCAGCATTCTGCTTTTTTGTCTCTGTGAACTTGACTACTCTAGGTGCTTCCTTAAGTGGAATCATGCATTGTTTGCTCATTTGCATCTGGCTTCTTTCCCTTAGTTTAATGTCTTCAAGCTTCATCTGTGTCATAGCATGTGTGTCAGCACTCCATCCATTCCAGGTAGAGGCTCTAAAAATAAAAAAGCAACTTTCCTTTTAAGGCTGAGTGATGTTCCATTGCAAGCATATACTACACATTGTCTATTCATCTGGGTTGTGAATTTTTTTTTTTTTGAGACAGACTCACTATCACCCTGGGTAGAGTGCTGTGGCATCATAGTTCATGGCAACCTCAAATTCTTGGGCTCAAACTATCCTCTTGCCTCAGCCTGCGGATTTGGGACTACAGGCACCTGCCACACCACTTGTGTTTTGCTTTTGCTTGGGCTGGTCTTACTCCTGAGCTCGAGCATTCCAGTGCCTCAGCCTCGCAGAGTGCTAGGACTACAGGTGGGAGTCACTATGCCAGTCCCGATTTGTGGGGGGGTTTCTGTTTTTTTGGGTTTTTTTTAGAGACTGAGTCTCACTTTATTGCCCTTGGTAGAGTGCAAGCAACCTCCAACTCCTGGGCTTAGGTGATTCTCTTGCCTCAGCCTCCGGAGTAGCTGGGA
>CAUYRH010123748.1:0-10965 GCA_963574655.1 Perodicticus potto
CAATGTGTTTATATAGTGATTCAGAAAATGCTATGAGGGCTATCTCTCACAGTACAATCAAAATGTTTCTGATTGTATATGAAGCACATTCTGCCCTATGATTGCACCAATGTACACAATTATGATTTAATAAAATTATTAAAAAAAATCAAGAAGTAGAACTCTATTGACAGTCATCCAAATTACACAGAACTTAAGGTAAAAGGCAGATGTGCCTAAGTGCTTTACACTGAGTTAGGCTTATTAAAGGGCAGTGCATTAATTCTCTCATTTTAATCCTCACAACTATCCATGAAATAAATTTTATCATTATCCCCATTTTTTATAAAAAGTGAATCTGAGACAAAGAAGTTAAATAACTTTCCAAAAGTCATATAATTGGTGATGGAGCCAGGATTTAAACTTGGAAATTTTCTTTTTTTTCCTTTTTTTTGAGACAGAGTCATACTCTATCACCCTGGATAGAGTGTTGTGACATCATTGCTCATAGCAACCTCAAACTCTTGAGCTTGAGCAATCCTTTTGCCTCAGCCTCCTAAGTAGTTGTGTCTATAGGCATGCACCACCATGCCTGGCTAGTTTTTCAATTTTTTAGTAGAGACAGGTCTCACTCTTGCTCAGGGTGGTCTTAAACTCCTGAGCTCAAGCAGTCCACCCACCCTAGCCTCCCAGAGTGTTAGGATTGGAGATGTGAACCACCGTACCTTGAAATTTTCATTCTGGGGCCTGCACTCTGATAATGACAGTAGAAAAACCAGATGATCTGCCCCAGAATCTAAGCATAATGTCATTGATGTATTCCTTCATTTACTCATTCATTTATTGGTTTAAGGTATATATCTAGTGGCCTATCTGTACCAGATTTATACCATGTACAGGGAATATGTAAGTAAATACAGAACAATTTCTGCTTGCAAGATGTGTATCTTCTCAATAGCTATGAATTGTCTCAAATATGTCTGAAAAAATAATGAGGGAGGAAGTTAAAGTGTATTTATTAAATAATTTAAAATTTCTGGTCAGGAATTCAGATGAGATAAGACTGAGAGATTATATGAAGAGAAAGGTTATTTGGGAATCCAGACGGGGGGACGGAGCTGTATTCAAAAAAGTAAAAAACTGGGGCTTAAGGAGACTGACACTTTCATAGTACCCCAAAACAAATAGAAGTGTTGTATGAAATTCATATAAGGATTCAGGGAGTCCAAGGAAGACTCCTTGGGAGGGTCAGCTGGATTGTCTATGATTGACATGATGGAACTAGTCTCAAAGTAAGGAGGCATATGGAGCTGTGACAGAATCTTAAAAGAGGCAAATGACACAAACTGATTTTGAATCCGCACTTATTAGGTGTCTAATCATTACTTTCTATGAACCTCAATTTTTTTTATCTGTGGAAAAGGAATTATAATTATTATACCAAAAGGTAGTCAGGAGAATTAAATGAATGTAGAGTGGATGAACAAACAACACTTTGCCTGAACAAAGTGGGTACTAAATAAATGTTAGTTCTCTTCTCCAGCTTGTGGGGGCAGAGCTTGAACCTCTTCTCTGCCTCTCTGATCCTTCCTGATCCTAAAGAGCTTCTGCTCCAGTATTAACTCAGCTTTTTTATGGGTTCCTTTATAACCAGACCCTTGAATAGAACATAATTCTCTATTGTAACTCCTTATAGAAGAGTAGCTGGGAAAAGAATATGTTCAGCTTTTAATAATTTTCTTTTAGATAAAGTTTTTCAGTGCTGTTACCTGCTATATGTTTATAAATATTAAAAATGCTAAAAGTCTATTTATATTAAAAGTCAATTCAGGAAAGCTGTATTGAAGTACATAGTATTGAACCAATATCCTCGGGGGTTTGTTTTCTCACAGCAAAGTCCCACATCCCAAGAAATAACATTTCAGTTCTGTGAATTTTGTTTTTTAAGTAAAATTCTAGATTTGATACCTTGAGTTAAATATTTTCCTAAAATCGTCCTAAAAGACAATGCCTCAATCATTTCTTGATTTACTGATCCCTATCACTTAAGTCTTACTTACACAAATAATGGAAAATACCATAAGATTATACTTTTCAATTCTAGTTCTGAAGGGACAAGGAATGGTGGAGATGAGCATATTAGCATATTGAATAGGTTAGTCAAAATAAATAATCTGTAATAGTATTTCCACAGCAGAAGAAGATTTGGGTATTTTCAGAAAAAAATGCATTTGCTATGGAAATAACTCACAGAAGGTCACAAGTTACATGTTACTCTAAATTTGGTCCTTGATTAGAAGCATATTCTTTTAAAAGGAATAGGAAGCTCCTTATCTAATGTGACAGAAGGGTGAAACTCTCCCTTAAACTGTTTGTGAGACCACCACCATATCGGTTCCTGGGTTCTTAGAATAAAGGAGCCCTTTTATAGAATCAGATTCCAGCTTTCAAAACCTATTTGGATCCTGACTTCATAGTGAATTATTTTATGACCTTTGGTAAATTTTTAAACCTCTTCAACCTTCAGTCTCCTCATTTTTAAAATTCTTCAAAGGATGAAATTATATTACATATAAACGCAGTGTATAAGCTTAAATTTTCTTTTTTCGCAGTTGTCTTTATTTTCTGTAGCAGTTTCATTCCTGGCAAGGTAAACTCAACCAAAGTTTTAAAAGAGTCATTGTACTACACAAGATGATATCAGTTCATCTACCACCTCATGGTTGTACAAATAGATTTAGGGAAATATTGCCTACATTATTTCCATGATTATTTCTCAGACTTGCATGCAAAAAATAAAGAGCTCCTTCATTCTCCTCATCATTATCATTTTAAAAAGTTTTCACTCCATCATTATTTAAAAATTCTAAACACATTGTCAATGACAAAGTCTGATGAAATTGCAAATAACATTTCTTACAGACATCTGTATGATGAAATTGCAAATAACATTTCCTACAGACATCTGTATTGTGTTTGTCTAGTTTATCTAGTTTCAGAAATCCTCCATATATAAAAAATTTACATTAATTGTCAAATGTCTGAGATTTTGGTTCTTAAAAATAGCTGTTTTCTGTCTCCATACGCTTCTGTATAGGAAAATGCACTTGTAAGTTCAACTTCCTCCACACTGTTTTGAATAGATTTCATTTGATCAAGAAATATTACCTCTCTTAGGCTTGATGTGCACATTTGCATGAATAAATGGAATGTGATTTTGCCTCAAGGTGACTTTCAAAGCAGCGATGATTTTTGTGTTTCCAGGATCAAGAAAATGTGTTTAGGTGTTCCAAGACCCACTTTTTGTATTATTAGATATAACAAAATTACTAATTTGCCATATAAATATCATGCATCGGTTTTTTTATCTTGTATCAATAACAGCTAGGATAATTTTCTTTCTTCTTTCTCTCTCTGTTTTTTTCTTTCTTTTTCTAAATTTAGCTCATGTATACATTGTTTCCATTTTTTCAGCCATAGTAATTCTTTGTCTTGCATTTTTGTTAAGTCTATTCAATTACCAGAAGATGTTTGAGTTAGGTTGTTACATTCAGATAATTATAAATCTTTCTATAGTAGGCAACTTATCTGAATATAATTTTTTTCTGGTTAATTATGCCTTGACCTGTTACAAATAATGGCATTGACAGTATTAGTGTCAATAACACATTAGGTTTTCTTTTAAAACACATTAGGTCTTTCTTTTAAGGCTTTAGTTTTTGTTATTTTTTTTAAATGATCAAAGTGTATAAAACACCTTGTTATCCATTCTCTATTAGCTGAAGATGTTGATAATATTCCTGAAACTTCTTGCCCCAACTTTTGACAGCAATTGTGACAGCCCATAGGACAGCATGGTTAGATTTCTGTTATATGATTATTTGAAACTTTTCATTCTTCTTTTCCTGATCACTCTTGCTCTTTCTCCCTTTATTTTCCTTCTCTTTGTATTTATTTTTTTCTGTTTGCTTTTCTTCCTTCTTCCTGCAGTGGACAAATGCATATTCTTCTTTACAAAATTGTATTCTATATACAAGGACTGTTTGGAAAATATCCAGCTATGCAACATGAAAAATAGAGACAGAGATGGTTGGATA
The DNA here is from genome assembly GCA_963574655.1 of Perodicticus potto. Taxonomy (NCBI): domain Eukaryota; kingdom Metazoa; phylum Chordata; class Mammalia; order Primates; family Lorisidae; genus Perodicticus; species Perodicticus potto. Next base: position 4,077 of record CAUYRH010123748.1, read on the forward strand.
CTTTCTGGACAATCCTCGTATACTGTTTCCTAACCAGTTTTTAGCTTAGTAATAAGTTATAAATGTTTTTCATTTTGCTGAATATTCTTTTCCACATGATTTTTACTGAATCAATGATTATCATAGTAATAGGTATCTTAGTTTACTTGACGATTTACTATTTTTATATTTAATTTATAATATTTCACTTTATAAGTAATACTGTCATGAATTGTCTTATGTACAAATTTTCTTTTGCTACATATGTGATTACTTCTTTAGAATAAATTCCTGGAATTAGAATTTTTGAGTCAACCACCCTTTTAATTTTTGCTTTTATAGCTATGTAGATTGCACCATTTCTCTCAGATTTCTTTATAGGTAATGAGCTAGTATACTTTTCACGTTTTCACTCCTCTGATACTTCTCTTTTATTGTAACTTTGAGAGGTACAAGTACAATTTTGTTGATTTGATATATTGCATAGTGGGGAAATCTGAGCTTTCAGTATATTCATCACGTGAATAATATACATTGTGCTGCAGAGTAATTTTTCATCATCTATCCTATTCCAACCACCCCACCCACCTGAGTCCCCAGTATCTGTGGTTCCATGTTGTATGCCCATGTGCACAACTTTATTTAGCACTTATAAGTGAGAATGTGTAGTATTTTTCTTTCAGTGTCTGAGTAATTTTACTTAAAATAATAGCCTCCAGTTCCATCCATGTTGCTGGGTAATACTTTCAGACGTTTTTATGGCTGAACGGTGTTTTAACTGCTGAAGAATATATGTGTACATATAGCACATTTTCTTTATCCAATCATCCATTGATTGATACTCATGTTGATTCCATATATTTGATATTGTGAATAGTGCTCAAATAGTGTATCCTTTTGATATAATTTATTACTTTTTGGGCAGATGCTCAGCAGTGGGATTGTTGGGTCCAATGGCAGTACTGTTTTTAAGTTCTCTGACAAATCTCTATATTCTTTTTCATAGAAGTTGAACTAATTTGAATCCCCACCAATAATGTACAAGCACTCCCTTTTTTCTGCATAGTCACCAACATGTGTTATTTTTTTTTTATCTTTTTAATAATAGCCATTATGACTGTGATAAGATGAAATCTTATTTCAATGTCTTTCTTCTAGAATTTTTATAGTTATAGATTTTTAACCATCTTGAATGTCTTTTTGTGTATGCCGAGAAATAGGAGACCAGATTCATTCTTCTGCATATGAAGCAGAATTGAATTTCTTCAAAACCATTTACTGAAAAGAGTGTCATTTCTCTAGTGCATATTTTTGTCAACTTTATCAAAGATCAATTAAGTATGATGACTTTAAGTATGTAAGTATGTGACTTTATTTCTGGGTTTTCTATTCTGTTCCATTGATCCACGTGTCTATTTTTAAAACAATACCATGCTGTTTGGGTACTATAGCCTAGGAATTTATTTTGAAGTCAGACAATCTGATGCCCAGCATTGCTCTTTCACCTTAGAATTGCTTTGGCCATTTGTGTTCTTTTTTGATTCCTTATGAATGTTAGGATTGTTGTTTCTAATTCTTTGAAAAATAATGTGGGTATTTTGATAAGGAATTAATTGAATCTATAGATTTCTTTGGGCAATATGGTCATTTTAACTATATTGATTCTTCAAATCTGTGTGCATGGGTTTTTTTTTTCCATTTGTTTGTGTCATCTGCAACATCTTTCATTGATGTTTTGTGGTTTTCCTTGTAGAGCTCTTTAGCCTCCTTGGTTAAAGAAAACTCCTTGGTAGTTTTCTTTTTGATAGATAGCTATTGCAAATGATACTGCCTTCCTGATTTGATTCTCAGCTTGATTGTTATGTGTGTATAGAAATGCTACTGATTTCTGAACATCGATTTTGTATTCTGTAACTTTACTGAATTCATTTAACAAATATAGGAGTTTTTTGGTGGAGACTTTGTGTTTTTTTCTAGATGTAAGGTCATATCCTCAGGAAACAGGAATAGTTTGACTTTCTATTTTCCAATTTCATTCCTTTTTATTTCTTTCTCTCACCTAATTGCTCTCGGTAGATCTTCCAGCACTATTTTGAATAGGAGTGGTGAAAGTAGGCATCTTTGTCTTATTCTAGTTCTTAGAATGTTTTCAACATTTTTGTGTTCAGTGTACTGTCCAACTGAGGGTTTGTTGTATATGGCTGTTGTTATATTTAGGTTTATTTCTTCTATTACTGGTTTGTTGGTCTTTTATCATAAAGTGATGCAAAATGTTATCAAATGCTTTTACTACATTTATTGAAATGATCTTATGTTTTTGTCTTTATCTCTGTGTATATGGTATATCACATTTATTGTTTTATATGTGCATCCTTGGTATAAAACCCATTTGATCATGATGTATTATCTTTTTGATGTGCCATCAGATTTGTTTGGTAGCAATTTTTTGATAATTTTTTCATTTATGTTTATCAAGGATATTGGTCTGCAGTGTTGTTGTTGTTGTGTTCTTCTCTGGTTTTGGTATGGGAGAGACAAGCCTTGTAGATTTATTTAGGAAGAATTCTCCTTGATTTTTGGAAAAGTTGCTTAATTAGTGACTATTGACTCACCAACAACACACAAGTTCTGTGTCCAATTTTCTTCTTGAGTAAAGTTGCAAATATATACAATTCTCTTGTGGCATTTTGAACCATTTAACAGTGCTACTGTGGCCATGGCTTCTGATCATGATGAATAATCTTTTTGTGTTATTGAAATGAGTTTGCTAGTATTTTGTTGAGGATTTATGCATCTCTATTCATGAAATATTGACCTATAGTTTTATTTTTTCTGTTATGTCTTTGTCTGGTTTGATATCTGGGTAACACATGCATCATAGAATGAGTTTCAGAGTATGCTGTGTCTGGATTTTTTGCAATAGTTTAAGAAGAACCAATATTAATTCTTCTTTGAATGCTTCGTAGAATTTATCTGTGAAGCCATCAGGGTCTGGATTTTGATGAGGAACTTCTTATTACTGCTTTTATCTTATTACTGGTTTATTCAGGTTTTGGATTTCTTCTTGGTTCAATCTTGGTAAGTTGTATGTGTCTAGTAATTTATTCATGTCTTCTCAATTTTCTGATTTATTGGCATATAGTTGCTCATAGTAATCTTTAATGATCCTTTGAATTTCTGCAGCATTAGTTACAATGTTTCTTCTGTTATCTCTGATTTTATTTATTTGGGTAGTGTCTCTTTTTCCCTTAGTTTGAATAATGGTGTGTCAATTTGTTTATCTTTTCAAAAACTAACTTTTAATTTCATAGATCTTTTGTATTTTTGTTTCAGTTTTATTTATTTTTGTTCCTATCTTTATTTTTTCTACTAATTTTGGTTTGGTTTATTCTTGTTTTTCTAGTTCTTTGAGATGCATAGTTATTTTATTTATTTGAATCTTTTCTATTTTTTAAAAATTTCAGATTAATGTGAGGGTACAATTAGGTTACAATGTTTGTATTTGTTAGGTGGAATCCCTGTTGTAGCTGTGTTCAACACTCAGGTGGTGTGCCACATATGCTTCCCTTATGCCCATTAAGAGGGAGCATTCCAATTCCTTCCTCCTTCTCCATCTCCCTAACTTGAATTGAATCAAGATTTTATCTTGTGTGGGCATGTATTAGATTGTTTACTGGCTTCATATTAGTATTGAGTACACTGGATAATTATTTTTAAAGCTACTGTGAAGGGAACTGTGCCCTTTATTTGCTTCTCAACTTGGCTATTGTTGGGGTATACAAAGGCTACTGATTTATGGACATTGGTATTATACTCTTAGGCATTACTGTATTTCTTGATCACTTTGATCACTTCTACGAGTCTTATAATTGAGTCTCTGGGGTATTCTAATTATAAGATCATATCATCAGCAAAGAGCAACTGTTTGACCTCCTCTGCCCTCATTTGAATATACTTAATATCCTTTTCTTGCTTGGTTACATTGGCTAAAACTTCCATAACTATGAATGGAGTAGCAATGGATACACATCACTGTCTGGTTCAGGTTCTAAGTGGAAATGCTTTCCATTTTATTTCATTCAGTATGATCCAATCCTTTGTGTGGGAAATTAAAATGTTTGTTGAAGTTGAGTTCCACTTTTACTGCATTGAGATCTGAAAAGAAACATGGTATAATTTCAATTCTTTTAATTTTGTTGAGTTTTGATTTGTGTCTTAATATATAATCTATTTTGGAGTATGATCCATGGTCTGATGAGAAGAATCATTAGCTTTGGGATAGTATGTTCTGTGTATGCCTATTAAGCCCAATAATTCTAGGGTATCATTTAAATCCCCTGTTTCTTTGTTTAGTTTCTGTTTAGAGGATCTATCCAGTTCTGTCATAGGGGTATTAAAGTCTTCAGCTATTATGGTGTTGTAGGCTATCATATTGATCAGACCAATTACATAAATCTGGGAGCACTTAAGTTGGGTGCATAAATATTTAGAATTGAAATGTCCTCTTGTTGTATTGTTCCCTTGACCAGTATGTGACCCTTTTTGTCTTTCTTAACTTTATTTGCTTTAAATTCACTTGTATCTAAAAAAAAGATTGTGACCCCTTTTTTCTTCTGATATCCATTTGACTGAAATATTGTTTTTCAGCCCTTCACCCTGAGTCTTGCTTTGTCCTTTGAGGCTAGCTGTGTTTCCTTTAGACATTCTATGGATGGCTTGTGGTTTTTTTTTAATCCAATCAGCCAGCCTGTGCTGCTTCAGTAGGGAATTCAAGCCATTTGAGATAATTGATAAATATGGTGGAGTTTTATTCATCTTATTTTGTGAAAATCTGTTGCTTATTTTTATCCTTTGCACCTTTTGTGGAGGCTAGGTTTTGTCTGTTAGTTTCTGGGTGTTTACTTTACTGGTGGTCCATTGCGTCAGTCAGTGTGGAGAACAGGTCTGAGTAATTCCTGTAGCATTGCTCTTGCTGTGGTGAATTTCCTCAATGTTTGCATGTCAGTTAAAGATTTAATTTCTCCTTTGAATTTGAAGCTTAGTTTAGCAGGATACAGAATTCTGAGTTGAAGATTGTTTTGTTTAAAGAAGTTAAAGGTAGATAACCATTCTCTTGTGGCTTGAAAAGTTTTAGCTGACAAATGCACTGTCACTCTGATAGATCTGCCCATGTAGGTCAGTTGGTGTTTACTATTAGCTGCTTGCAGAATTTTCTCTTTTGTCTTGACTTTGGAAAGGTTAATTATAATGTGTCTTGAGATGTTCTGTTTGTATTGAGATGACCCAGGGTTTTATATCCCTCTAAAAAGTGTGTCAGAATCTTTAGTGGCACTTGGGAAATTTTCATTTATGACCGCCTCCAGTAGCACTTCTGTTACTTTGGGTTGTTCTCTTTCCTATCTCAGAGATACCTATAATTTATTTGTTTGAAGGCTTCATGAAATCCCATAATTCTCTAAATTATCACTCTGCTGTTGCTTCTTTTCTGTCTCTTTAAATGCCTGGGTTACCTCACGAGCTTTATTCTCTAGCTCTGAGATTTTTTCTTCTCCATGGTTTAATCTGTTATTGATATTTTCTATTTCATTTTTACATTCTCTGATCAACTCCTTCAACTTCTTAAGCTCTGCTATATCCTTTCTAATTTATTTATGTCTTCTATTCATTATTTAAGTCAGTTTTTGCATTTCTTTTTAGTTATTTTCCACCGTCTCTTTAATTCTGTTCATTGTTTTTGCCATATTTTAAATTCCCTTTCTGTTGTGTCAATTTTTTCCTATAGGTGGAATCCCCTGCAGTAGCTACCTCATCGTCCTTTAGAGGGGTTGATCTGCTCTGGTTTTTCATGTTGCCAGAATTTTATGTTGGTTCTTATTCTTGTGCGTTTTCTTCTTGTTCACTTTCTTCCACTACTTTTTTTTCTATCAGTGCTTCCTTTAAATTATCTTGTCTCTGTGCTTAGGTGTTGAATTGTCCTTTTGTTATAGGGCCAAAAGGAAGAAAGGAGTAAAGAATGAGAATGGAGAAAAGAAAGAAAAAGGGGGAAATAAAAAGAGTATAAAAGGAAAGAAATAAAAAAGGAGGGAAGAACAGAGAGAGAGTGATGAGAGTAATAGTGGTGTTCAGTGTGGTGCTTTGGCCCACACCTGCTATTTCAGGACTATAGGGAGCCAGGTTGCATAGGTCCTTCAATGTCAGGAGTTCCTTACTAGCCTGAGCAAAACGAGAAACCACCTCTGTCAAATATAAAAATAATTAGCAGCATGTCTCTGTGGGAACCCACTGATACCCTCCTTCCAAAGGCTAAAGCTAGAAGGACACCCTAGATTGAGCCTGGCCAGTGCTGTGGCACCCCAGCCTAGGCCTCAGAGTGAGGTTCTGTCCCATACATAAAATACAGAATGAGACAGAATAAAACAAATCAGAAAAAAATGATAAAAATATATATAATTAAAATTAAAATTATATAAATATAAAAAGGGATATCTTGGTTGATTTTTGACAAATTTATGTGGGAAAGATGAGATAAGTAGAAAAATCATTACAGAGAGAGAAAAGAAGAGAGAAATAGAAAAGAAAGAATAAAGGGAACAGAAAAATATATTTCAAAATGGAGCCCTTGCTACTGAAGAAAGTAAAAATGAAAAAAATAGAGATACAACAAAACAAAGCAAATAAACAAAATAAACTAAGTAAAAAATTTGAAAAAAATAATTGCAATATATTGCCTGGACACAGTTGGTGCTCTAACAAGATAGGAAAAAAAGAAAAAGTATCTCAAGAATGGAAGAAAAAGTATCCAATGTACTCAGCCCTAATATAGAGCTAATTTATAGCTTTCATATGAAGGCTAAAACCCAATTATAGCACACGAATACCGGTAAAAGGCAAAGGGTGGGGTGGGGTGGGG